>CAUYLG010003901.1:0-54775 GCA_963573385.1 Cacajao melanocephalus
CTATTTTAAAAGTGACCACATAATTGGAAGTAAATCACTCCTCAGCAATTGCATAGCATTTCACAGCTTTAAATAAAATATTGGCTGGCTGCTTGTTTGTTATTTTCATCCCTTATTCCTTCCTGTCTCCATAGTTAAGCACAATTATTGGCATAAAAGAGGTTTTTAATACTCATTTTTGGACTGCGTTCTAGCCTGGGCAATAGAACAAGAATCCCGTTCTCTCTCCCTCTTTCTCTTCCTCTTTCTTTCTCTCTTACATTCTTTTTTTTTCTTTCTTTCACTCTCACTTTCTTTCCTCTCTTTTTGTTTCTTAAAAAAAAAAAAAAAAAGAACTTGGACTTTATATTGTAGCTAATGGGAGCCAACTGAAAGGTTTTCATCAACAAAGTGTAACATGAACCAGGTGCAGTGCCTCACTGTAATCCCAGCACTTTGGGAGGCTTGAGGTGGATTGCTTGAACCCAGGAGTTTGAGACCAGCCTGGGCAACATAGTGAAACCCTGTCTCTACAAAAAATTAAAAAATTATTCAGGCAAGGTGGCACACACCTGTAGTCCCAACTACTTAGAGCAGTGAGGTGGGAGAATCACTTGAGTCCAGGATGTTGAGGTTATGGTGAGTCATGATCATGCCACTGCACTCTAGCCTGGGCAATGGAGCAAGACCTTAGCTCCAAAAACAAAAAATAGAGTATCATAACAGAGCAGTTATCAATGTCACAAATCCTCAGTAAAGCTGGTGAGCAGGTCGGGCACAGTGCCTCATGCCTGTAATCCCAGCACTTTGGGAGGCCGAGGCAGGAAGATCACCTGTGGTCAGGAGTTCAAGACCAGCCTGGCCAACCTGGTGAAACCCCACCTGTACTAAAAATACAGAAATTAGCCGGGCATAGTGGTGGGTGCCTGTAATCCCAGCTATTCGGGAGACTGAGGTGGGAGAATCACTGGAATTCAGGAGGCAGAGATTGCAGTGAGCCAAAATGGTGCCACTGCACTCCAGCCTGGGTGACAAAGCAAGACTCCATCTCAAAAAAATAAAAGCTAGGGAGTGATTCTAACAAATGTTATCTTTTTTTTCTTCTTTATATTCACCCCTTTCTCCCTACCCCACCTCAGTCCTTCTATCAGTTATTTTGGTCTAGCTGTAGTATAAATACATATAATAGAGACATAATTATAAGTCTCTTTTAGGTGTAGTCTCTTGCCCTACCAAATTTGGTTCCCTAGCCATTGTCGTCCTTGGAAAATTTAGAGGTAACAAAAAGTGTCACAAAATCATGATAGTGCTATACCATGTTCCTGATTTCAATACCAGGTTGAATGAGAATGGAAAACTTTTCTCATGGAATTTGGAGAGATTTATCCCTAGGGGCATAGTAGATAAGGCTGAACTATCAAATTAAACTATTGGCAAAGTTAACCCACAGTCCTTTTACCTTAACCTACAACTAAGCAAAACTAAGGAACCCTTAGTTTTTTTCCTTGGTCACCTCCTAAAAGATGCTATGATGAATAAGAAAATATTACCTGAAAACTGGTTTGTTGGAAGAATGTGATCAGCTTATTTACTTTTGTTATCTAAGGAATTTAAAAACTGGTCAACTCCTGAGAAAGATGCACATTGATGATTCTTACCAAGCTTCAGTCTGTCACAAAGCCTATTCTGAAACGGTAAGTAAAGATCAGCTAGGACCACTTTGTGTTTACTTTGGTGTTACTGTTGGTCCCATTAAATGAGAGTGGTAAATCAGAAGTAATAGTGAACAAACCTTCCCTGTTGCCTATTTTTTCAAAATTGGATAGCAATGTTTGTTTTTTCTTGAAAATTATGGATGAAAATAAGTGTTGATACAGCAATTGGTTGGTAAATTTTCTGGCTGTAGGACCTGAGGGCAAATATTTATTTCTAGCTGTGGATTTGAACTGAGAACTGTTATGCCTGTTATCAGACTTGACTGCCAACCACATTGCCGTAAGTGATTGAGTAGCCATAGGAAGGATGATTTAATGATCCCAGAAATGCTTTTTTTTTTTTCTGAGACGGAATTTCGCTCTTGTTGCCCAGGCTGGAGTTCAGTGGCGCTATCTCGGCTTACTGTAACCTCTACCTCCCAGGTTCAATCAATTCTACAGATGCCCACCACCATTCCTGGCTAATTTTTGTATTTTTTGTAGAGACGGGGTTTTGCCATGTTGGCCAGGCTGGTCTCGAACTCCTGACCTCAGGTGATCTGCCTGCCTCGGCCTCCCAAAGTGCTGGGATTACAGGCATGAGCCACAGTGCCCGACCAACATGCTTTACTCTTAGGCTTTAGTCTTCTCATATAGAAACAAATACAGTTACTCAGCTGTTGTGCTAATAGTCTCAGCTAGTGGGTACAAACATACAGTTAGAAAGAAGAAATAGGCTGGGTAGGGTGGCTCATGCCTGTAATCCCAGCACTTTGGGAGGCCGGAGTGGGCAGATCACGAGGTCAGGAGATCGAGACTACCCTGGCCAACATGGTGAAATCCCATCTCTACTAAAATACAAAAAATTAGCTGTGTGTGGTGGTGCATGCCTGTAGTTCCAGCTGCTTGGGAGGCTGAGGCAGGGGAATCGCTTGAACCTGGGAGGCAGAGGTCGCAGTGAGCCGAGATCGTGCCACTACACTCCAGCCTGGTGACAGAGCAAGACTCCATCTCAAAAAAAAGAAAGAAGAAATAAGCTCTAATATTCAGTAACAGAGTAGGATGATTGTAGTTAGCAACAATGTACGATATATTTCAAAGTAGCTAAAAGAAAGGATTTGAAATATTCCCAGTACATAGAAATGATAGACTCTTGAGGTGATGCGTACCCCAAATACACTGCCTTGATCATTATATACTCTGATACTCTGTGCACGTAACAAATACATGTACCTCATAAATATATAAAATATTTTCTATCAATAAAAAAGAAGTCTTAGCCTGGGCAACATGGCAAAACCCCATCTCTATAAAAAATACAAAATTAGCAAGGCATGGTGTAGCACCTGTAGTCCCAGCTACTAGGGGGGCTGTCTTGGCTGGGCACGGTGGCTTATGCCTGTAATCCCAGCACTTTGAGAGGCTGAGGTGAGTGGATCACCTGAGGTCAGGAGTTCGACACCAGCCTGGCCAACATAGTAAAACCCTGTCTCTACTAAAAATACAAAAATTAGCTGTAGGACCTGAGGGCAGATATTTATTTTTAGCTGTGGATTTGAACTGAGAACTATTATGCCTGTTATCAGCCTTGATTCCCAACCACATTGCCGTAAGTGATCGAGTAGCCTTAGGAAGGATGATTATTTCTAGGGCATGGTGTCGGGCACCTGTAGTCCCAGCCACTCAGGAAGCTGAGGCAGGGAGAATCACTTGAACCCGGGAGGTGGAGGTTGCAGTGAGCCAAGGGTGCGCCACTGCACTCTAGCCTGGACAACAACAGTGAGCCTCCGTCTCAAAAAAAAAAAGCCTTGACTCACAGTGTAGTTACAGTGGAAAAGTGTTGTCGAGACGTAATGAATAACTACTTGAGTATTCACTGTTGAAGCTGTGAGCAGAGATAATAGCAGCAGGCTCAGCATTTGTGTAGAGACTTGCTGGTTTTGGTGATTACAGTGAGAGGATCAGCACCCAGAGGCTTTGAACACAAAGACTGCATCTTTCCCTAGCCTAGTAGGATATGTGGAATTGAACCCAAAAGTTGTGTGATCTTAGATAATCCATCACATAATTTTGAACTAAACCTTTCTCTTCCTTTAAGACAATTGTGGCCAAGTGTGGCACATGCCTGTAATACTAGCTTCTCAGGAAGCTAAAGTGAAAGGATCACTGGCGCCCATAAGATTGAGGCTGCAGTGAGCCATGATGGCCCCACTGTACTCCAGCCTGGGTGATACAGTGAGACCCTGTCTCAAAAATAACTAATAGGCCAGGGATGGTGGCTTACACCTGTAATCCCAATACTTTGGGAGGCCAAAGCAGGCAGATCACCTAAGGTCAGGAGTTCGAGACCAGCCAATGTAGTGAAACCCTGTCTGTACTAAAAATACAAAAATTTTACCCAGGCGTGGTGGTACACGCCTGTAGTCCCAGCTACTAGGGAGGCTAAGGCAGAAGAATTGCTTGAACCCAGGAGGCAGAGGTTGCATTGAGCCAACATTGCACTACTGCACTCCAGCCTGGGCAACAAGAGCAAAACTCCATGTCAAAAAAAAAAAGACAGATAGACCGACAGTTGAATTCATCTCTAGTATTTACTTATTAAGTATTTAAATAATGTTATACCTTTTATATTACAACATTAATAACCACTTGATACTAAAAGATTTAATATAGACATGCATAAGATAGTAAGCAAAAGTCCCCCATAAAGCCAATCTTCAAAAATAATTTATTATGTATTTCACTGTTTAGTGAGGGATTGGCAAACTTTTTCCATATAGGACCGGATAGCAAATGTTTTCAGCTGTGCTGGCTTTGCAATCTCTGTTATACCCAACTCTGCCATTGTGGCCCCAAATCAGCCATAGACAGTATGTAAATGGATGGATGTAGCTATGTTCCAATAAAACTTTATGGAGACTGAAACTTGAAGTTCATATATTAATTTTCACATGTCACAAAATGTTGTTATTCTGATGTTTTTCAGCCATTTCAAAATTTGGAAAACATTCTTAGCTTATTGGCCATGGAAAAATAAGCACTGGGGACAGGCATGGTGGCTCACAGCTGTAATTCCAGTGCTTTGGGAGTTCAAGGAGGGAGGATTGCCTGAGGCCAGGAATTCAAGGCTACAGTGAGCTGATTATGCCACTGCACTGTAGCCTAGGTGACAGTGAGACCCTGTCCCAAAAAAAAGTGTTGGGCTAGATTTACCCGGTCAGCCATAGTTTGTCAGCCTCTTCTAACTGTATAGCATTTAACATTTTTAAATCCTCAGTTGTTTTCCCTTTTAGAGTTAGGGTCTCACTCTGTCATTCAGGCTGTAGTGCAGTGGTGTGATCATAGCTCACTATAGCCTTGAGTTCCTGGGTTCAAGCAATCCTCCACACTCAGCCTGCCAAGTTGATGGGATGACATTGCATGAGCCACAGCACCCAGCTAACTTGGAGGATGAAGTCTTCAACTATATTGCCTAGGCTGGTCTTGAGCTCCTGGTTTCAAGATATCCTACTGCCTCAGCCTCCTGAGTCACCTCAGTTGTTTTCTAAATATAAAAATTTATTTTCAGCTGGGCACGGTGGCTCACGCCTGTAATCTCAGCACTTTTGGAGGCCGAGGCAGGCAGATCACGAGGTCAGGAGTTCGAGACCCGCCTGACCAACATGGTGAAACCCCATCTCTACTAAAACTACAAAAAAATTAGCTGGACGTGGTGGCGTACACCTGTAATCCCAGCTACTCAGGAAGCTGAGGCAGGACAATCGCTTGAACCCAGGAGGTGGAGGTTGCAGTGAGCTGAGACCAGGCCACTGCACTCCAGCCTGGGCAACAGAGCGAGACTTCATCTCAAAAAAAAAAAAAAATTATTTTCATTAATACAATCATTCAGCCAGGCACAGTGGCTCACACCTGTAATCCTAGCACTTTGGGAGGCCAAGGCGGGCAGATCACTAGGTCAGGAAATCGAGACCATCCTGGCCAACATGGTGAAACCCCATCTCTAAGAAAAATACAAAAATTAGCTGGGCGTGGTGGTGTGTGCCTGTAATCCCAGTTACTCTGGAGGCTGAGGCAAGAGAATCGCTTGAACCAGGGAATTGGAGGTTGTGATTCCCTGCGGCAGTGAGCCGAGATTGCGCTACCGTACTCTAGCCTGGTGACAGAGCGAGACTTTGTCTCAAAAAAAAATTCAATCATTCTAGAAATTTATAAAGTAGAAAGTACTACTTTCTAATTCTAAAGTAGCCCTCTTGTTTAATTTCCTCCCCTGGTTTTTTTTTTTTTTTTTTTTTTTTTTTTTTTTTGAGACAAGGTCTTACTAGGTTACCCAGGCTGGTCTCAAACTCCTGGCCCCAAACAATTCAATCCTCCCCACTCAGCCTCCCAGGTATCTGGGATTACAGACATGTGACATGTGCCACCACACCTGGCTAATTTTCCCCATCTTACATTTAAAGAGAAGTACTTTCCACCTATAACATATATCCATATATATGTATACACACTAATATTATTATTAGAACCTGTAATTTTAAAGGCAGGAGAGAACTTTAACACATTTTTCCACAGAAACAACCATAGGTGCTGGTATCTTTTTTTTGTCACTCTTAACCTTAATAGAGAGTAGTAGTGTCAGGGTTTTAAATAGGCTATTGTGGGCTGGTCTAAGAAACCAGGCACCACATACAAGATTGGTTTCTTTTATTTGAGGTGGAGTCTCACTCTGTCACCCAGGCTGGAGTGCAGTGGCACAATCTTGGCTCGCTGCAACCTCTTGCCTCCTGGATTCAAGCAATTCTCCTGCCTCAGCCTCCCAAGTAGCTGGGACTACAGGCGCATGCTGCCATGCCCGGCTAATTTTTTGTGTTTTAGTAGAGATGGGATTTCAATGTGTTGCCCAAGCTGGTCGTGAACTCCTGAGCTCAGGCAGTCCGCCCACCTCAGCCTCCCAAAGTGCTGAGATTACAGGCGTGAGCCACCGCACCCTGCCTACAAGATTGTTTTTATGGGAAAACATGTTAATTTTCAAAAACCAATTTACAAATGAATATTTCTAATTTGAGCACTCCCTGCACATGTATGTCCTCTTTCTCTCTTTGACAATATTTCTCCAAATGAATGGCATAAAATGTAGTACTATCTAAGGGGAAGGAAACTGATGAATCAGATTCATGCCTGGCAAGACTGGCTGAAACAAACACTGGGAACCTGAGGCAAGAGAAGCTAAAGCTAGAAGTTGGCTGAGCGCAGTAGCTGACTTCTGTAATCTCAACACTTTGGGAGGCTGAGGCGGGAGGATACCTTGAGACCAGGAGGAGTTCAACAACAGCCTGGGCAACGTAGCAAGGCCCTGTCTCTGAAGAAGAATCCAGAAGTCCAGTCCAGTAATAATCTCAACAGTTCCTAGCTGTCAGGAAAAAAATGAAGCCAGTGGTTAGATCCTGGGTACTTTAGAGCCTATTGATCATTGGTTTAATTGTTTGGTTTTCGTCTCTGCCCGATCTTTCTTTTTCCCAACATACTCTTGACAGTCTATTTGGATATTTGTTTTTCTTCTGAATTAGGGGCTTCTGTTTCTTGTCCTGAATCATCCCTGTACCAAAGAGAGTGAGTCATTGGAAAGCCCTGTGTTTCAACTGATTGCGATTAACCCTAAGACGACCCTGAATATCGATGTGATGCCGTACTGTCTTCCTCAAGGGCAGGCTGGCAGGCAAGTGTTCATGACTGCTACTCAGTGGGTGGGACATTCTGAAAGGCATTGTGCAAACACAAAAACTAGGTATTTTTATGTCACTTTGAAAGATGGAAAACGTGAAATACTATATAGATCATAATAGGAATGTTCAGAAGTATGATGAGGGTTAGTGGACTTGAGTCAAACCCCAGGTTCTCTGCATCCTGATCTCTACTAGTATGGGGTTAGATAGGTTTTTAATAGTATTTTTTCAAGCCCCATTTTTTCTTCTAAGGAAAATATTTTGGCAGGGCATTGTGGCTCATGCCTGTAATCCCAGCACTTTGGGAGGTCAAGATGGGAGGAGAGCTTGAGCCCAGGAGTTTGAGACTAACTTGGACAACATAGAAAGACCCAGTCTATACTAAAAAAAAAAAAAAAAAAAATTAGCCAAACACGCTGGCATGCACCTGTAGTTCCAGCTATTCAGGAGGCTGAGGTAGGAGGATGACTTGAACCTGGGAAGCAGAAGTTGCAATGAGTTAAAATCAAGCCACTGCACTCAAGCCTGGCAACAGAGCAAGACCCTGTCTCAAAAAAAAAAAAAAATTCATATAAAGAGTAATGAATGTTCTATATTAAAAAACATAATTTATGTTCTTTCCCTAAAATCTAAATTAAGGAAATTTTAAATGTACTTTAGGAAGACATTTTTACTTTGAAATTTGACTGAGCCTCTATCATGCAGGCAGTTTATATTTATCTATAGATAAATATTTATCTGGCCAGATGTGGTAGCCCACGCCTGTAATCCCAGTACTTTGGGAGGCTGAGGCAGGCGGATCACGAGCTCAGGAGTTCAAGACCAGCCTGGCCAAGATGGTGAAACCCCGTCTCTACTAAAAATACAAAAATTAGCCTGGCATGGTGGCAGGCACCTGTAATCCCAGCTACTCAGGAGGCTGAGGTCGCTTGAACTGGGAGACAGAGGTTGCAGTGAGCCGAGATTGCACTGCTGCACTCTAGCCTGGGTGACAGAGCAAGACTCCATCTCAAAAATAAAAAAATTATCTATCTATTGACTGATGCCAGTGACATAGTTATTGGCATCCCAAGAGTTTTCTGAGCTGTATAGAGCTTTGGAGTAGGGCTAATATTGTTAGGTCAACCAGGCAACATCTGAACATATAATTCCTAAAAACTGCCTTTATTTTATTAAAGTTTGAAATTAGCAGCAAGTATTGAAACCAGACCCAGTAAATCAAGAAAACAAAGTCTGGCTTTAATAACTCACAAGGATAAGGAACCTTGACAGATACCATGCATGTTTTTTTGGACCTTATGTAAAGCTTATTTGATAAGTGCATGTTATAAAAGATATTCTCTATCTCTATGCATAGGTGTAGCACTTCCACAGGGTCTTGCTCTGTTGCCCAGGCTAGAGTGCAGTGGCATGATCTCAGCTCACTGCAAGTCTGCCTCCTAGGTTCAAGCCATCCTCCCACATTCAACCGTGCTTGGCTACTTTTTTTTTTTTTTTAAGAACCTAAGAACCTCAGAACTATCATCTGCAGTGTGTGCTTTCTTATAAAACTTGCTTTCTTGGATTTGAAGAGAGAACTGTAGTCATTGGCCTAGAGATTAAAGATAAAGACAACTGCTTGGTCAAGCATTTCCTCTGTGACTTTTCAAACTCATCTGTTCAGGAATCCTTGAAAGCCTATTTGGTACCAATCCTGTAGGAAACATATCTTAGTCCTGTCAGGCTGCTACAACAAACTACCACAGACTGGGTAGCCTGTAAACAACAAAGTTTATTTCTTACCATAACGTAGGCTGGGAAGTCCAAGATGAAGTTGCTGGCAGATTCAGTGTCTGGTGAGGGCCCATTTCCTGGTTCATAGATGGCACCTTTTCACTGTGTCGTCACATGGTAGAAGGCAGCTCTCTGGGGCCTCTTTTACAAGACCACCAATCACTTCTCAAAGGCCTCACCTCCTAATATTATCACATGGTGATTAGGTTTCAACAGATTAATTTTGGGGGGACACAGGCATTCAGACCATAGCAAAACACTGCTATTTCTGGCTGGGCATGGTGGCTCATGCCTGTAATCTCAGCACTTTGGGAGGCCGAGGCAGGTGGATCACTTGAGGTCATGAGTTTGAAACCAACCTGGCCAACATGGTGAAACCCTGTCTCCATTAAAAATATAAAAATTAGCTCGGTGCGGTGGTGTGCACCTGTCATCTCAACTACTGGGGAAGCTGAGGCAGGAGAATTGATTGATCCCAGGAGGCAGAGGTTGCAGTGAGCTGAGATCTCGCCATTGCACTCCAGCCTGGGCAACAGAGTGAGACTTTGTCTCAAAAAACAAACAAACAAAACACTTTCTAATTTCATTGAAAACTAGTGACTATTGTTCAGTGCACAAAGTGCAATACATGAAGCTTGCACTGTTTGAGAGCACAAGAGTGGAGGGGCAGGCACCTTATTTGGCAGTAGAGGGTTGGGGAGAGACTATGAAGGAAAAACCTTAGGGAGTTTCCAAATATAAGTTAGCAGTTAGGTACACAAAGTTGGGTGGGAACCAAGGATGAAAAGTATCATGCAGTTTATTCATATAATATTCTTTGAGAGCTGACCATGCCCCAGGCACTCTGCAAGGCACCAGTGATAACAGCAGTGAGTAATAATAATAGCTAATTTTTATTGAGCACCTCCTGTGTGCCAGGCACTGTGCTAAGCGTTTTATAGGAACTGTATCATTTAACCTCACAACAGTCCTGTGAAGTATGTGCTCTTAAAATTATCCCTATTGTACTGATAAAGTTAAATAACTTGCCAAGGGTTGCACAGCTCTTACATTGTAGAGTTAGAATTTAAACCCAGGTAGCTGACTGCAGAGCCCTTGTCTAAATTAAAAAGACAACCAGGTAGGTTTCTGCTTCATAGATGGCATCTTTTATGGGGGAGATACTCACTGAATATGGAAACAGGATAATCTCAAGTAATGAAAAGTGCAATGAAGATAAAAACAGATATGTCGTAGAGATGGAACAGACTACAGTATTGTGTGCACTGCTTCAGATAGCAGATTAGGTGTGACCTTTCTATGGACATAACAGGCCTGAATGATGACAAGAACTCAACCACGCTAAGAGCTGGGGTGAGAGCCTGCCAGGGAGAGAGAATGGCAAGAGCAGTGACACTGAGTTGGGACTGAGTTTGGCCAGAGTGACGGAGGGTGGAAGGAAGGCCACTGTGAGCCAGCCTTCAAGTGGTACAAAATGCATCAGAGAGACTGGCAGGAACTGGACATGTGATTCTGTCCAAAACTGCAACACAGTAGCCAGTAGACCTCTAAGACTGCAAATGTAGGCATTCATAATTACAGGGATTTTTGTTCCTGTTGCTGGTTTGGGGAACATGGTTTTAGCCTTTTCTTTTTTAATTTATTTTTTGGATATGTTATTTGAATTATTTGTATGCTATCAGGTTCCTGGAAGGTGACGTGAAAGATCACTGTGCAGCGGCAATCTTGACTTCTGGAACAATTGCCATTTGGGATTTACTTCTCGGTCACTGCACTGCCCTCCTCCCACCTATCTCTGACCAAAACTGGTCTTTTGTGAAATGGTCAGGTACAGACTCTCATTTGCTGGCTGGACAAAAAGATGGAAATATATTTGTATATCACTACTCATAAGTTAGGGTAAAGCAAAAACACAATTTTCTGGATATATTTGGCCTCTTAGTATTTTTTGGAGTTTTAAATATAAAGGAGAATATCTGCATGACATTTAAAATAATTACTTGTATATGTCCAGACGGACTTATGTTTTATTCTGATGATGGTGGCACCATTGATCTTGGATGTACATTTATGTTTACTTTGAGAAAAAGAGTTTTAGGTTGATTTTTGTTAATTCCTCACATTTGCACCTGTGCTTGTAAAGGTGTACGTAAAGTTTCAAATGGCAATAAATACTTATACATTCTGCTTGGCATATTATTGTTTCCCATTATTTCAAGATCACTTTCAGAAGCAAGAACTAATTATTGTACAACTAGGATATTTAATCAATAGCATTTGCCCAGTAAGTGTAAATTTCAGTTTAGTTAACTTACTACACTAATATGCAATATACTTTTTGTGCTATTTGTAATACTTTATTTTTACATACATACTAAAATAATATGAAACCTATTAAGAAATCCTAATTTAGGAGTACTCTTATTCTTTTTCATTCTCTTATGCATCCTTCATGGCAGTGCTGCATTATCACTAGAGTCACAAGAATCAAGAGATTCTCCTGCCTCAGCCTCCCAAGTAACTGGGATTACAGGCGCCCACTACCACACCCAGCTAATTTTTGTATTTTTAGTAGAGACAGGGTCTCACCATGTTGGTGAGAGGGTCTCTCAGGTTGGTCTTGAACTCCTGACCTCAAGTGATCCACCTGCCTTGGCCTCCCAAAGTGCTGGGATTATAGGTGTGAGCCACTGCCAGTCTGTCACCCAGGCTGGAGTGCAGTGGGGCAATCATAGCTCACTATAGCCTTAAAGTCCTGGGCTCAAGCAATCCTCTTGCCTCAGCCTCCTGAGTAACTGGAACTACGGGTGCACTTCACCATGGCCAGCTAATATTTCTGTTTTTTAAGAGACAGGGTCTCACTATGTTGCCCAGGCTGATACTAAACTCCTGGCCCCAGGCTAGCCTCCTGCTTCATCCTCCTGAGTAGCTATAGAGTCACTTTTGAGTCAATAACACAGCTTTAGTGAGTACATCACCTTCACCTTTGCCTAAGTGATTTGAGAGAATTTTTTTTTTTTACACCAAGACAGAGCCTTGCTCTGTCACCCAGGCTGGAGTGCAGTGGCACGATCTCAGCTCACTGCAACCTCCGCCTCCCAGGTTCAAGCAGTTCTCTTGGCTCAGCCTACAGAGTAGCTGGGATTACAGGCATATGTCACCACGCCTAGCTAATTTTTGCATTTTTAGTAGAGATGGGGTTTTACCATGTTGGCCAGGCTAGTGTCGAATGCCTGATCTTGTGATCCACCCACCTCTGCCTTCCAAAGTGCTGGGATTACAGGTATGAGCCACTGCACCCAACAAGAAATTGTTAAAGTACTAATCTGTTGTGATCATTGGAAATTTTTTTTTTGAGACGAAGTCTTGCTCTGTCACCCAGGCTGGAGTGCAGTGGTGCAATCTCAGCCCACAGCAACCTCCGTCTCCTGGGTTCAAATGATTCTTCTGCCTCAACCTCTTGGGTAGCTGGGACTACAGGTGTGTGCCACCACAACCAGCTATTTTTTGTATTTTTAGTAGAGATGGGGTTTCACCATGCTGGCCAGGCTGGTCTCGAACTCCTGACCTCAGGTGATCTGCCTGCCTTGGCCTCCCAAAGTGCTGGGATTAGGGGCTTGAACTACCGCACTCAGCTGATCATTGGAAATTTTATCCCAAGCTATAAGTATTAATTTGCCTAACATTCTTAGAATGTATTTTTTATTTTATTAAAAACTTTTTGGCCAGGTGCAGTGGCTCATGCCTGTAATCCCAGCACTTTGGGAGGCTGAGCCGGGAGGATCAGCTGAGGTCAAGAGTTTGAGACCAGCCCGGCCAACATGGTGAAACCCCATCTCTATGAAAAATACAAAATTAGCCAGGCATGCTGGCATGGGCCTGCAATCCCAGCTACTTGGAAGGCTGAAGCAGGAGAATCACTTGAACCTGGGAGGCAGAGGTTGCAGTGAGCTGAAATGGCACCATTGCACTCCAGCCTGGGCAAAGAGTGAGACTAGGTCTCAAAGGAAAGGTTTTTTTTTGCCTGTTGTTTATATATATGTAACTAGACAGAGTCTAAAAAACTTAAGAGTCAAGTGACCCAGGCTGGAGTGCAATGGTGTAGTCTGGACTCACTGCAACCTCAGCCTGCTCCCGCTTCAGCTTCCGGAATAGCTGGGACTACAGGCGCCCACACTCGGCTAATTTTTGTATTTTTAGTTGAGATGGGGTTTCACTATGTTGGCCAGACTGGTCTCAAACTCCTGACCTTGTTATCCGCTCGCCTCAGCCTCCCAAAATGCTGGAATTACAGGCGTGAGCCACTGTGCCCGGCCTCGATAAATGTTAATACCTGTGGAAGAATCGTGGAATCAAAACCGTTTTCTCTTCTTTTAATCTTTTTTGTAATAAAAATGAAGTCTTCGGTGGCTCACGCCTGTAATCCCAGCACTTTGGGAGGCCGAGGTGGGCGGATCACGAGGTCAAGATATCGAGACCATCCTGGCCAACATGGTGAAACCCCATCTCTACTAAAAATACAAAAAAAATTAGCCGGGCGTGGTGGCACGCGCCTGTGGTCCCAGCCACTCGGGAGGCTGAGGCGGAAGAATCGCTTGAACCCAGGAGGCGGAGGTTGCAGTGAGTCGGGATCGCGCCACTGCACTCCAGCCTGGAGGCAGAGCAAGAATCCGTCTCAAAAAAAAAAAAAGAAAAGAAACGAAGTCTTGGTGTGCTGGCCACGTTGGTCTTGAACTCAGCTCAAGCAGTCCTGCCGCCTTGGCCTCGCAAAATGCTAGGATTAAAGGCGTGAGCCACCGCGCCCGGCCCCTAACGTTTAAATAGATGTATTTCAGAACTTTCAGAGAAAAAGTGATAGCTTTCTCGTGTCAATGACCACTGTTTAGGGAAAGACGCGGCATCTGCACAGTTTAGTTCTGGCACCAAGCCGCTGTTCGCCTCCGAACATGGATGGGCTCTCAGGGCTCAGTGCCTCCAGGAGCCGCCAGGGGCCGCTACTGTCGGCGGTGCCCGGCAGCGCCGCTCTGTGCGTCTCCTGCGCGCTGCGGGAGAGGAACCCTGGGCCGGAGGCGGCGGCGCAGTGCATCCTGGGTCGGCGTAGCCATGGCGTCTCGTGTCCTTTCCTCCTGTGTCCGCCGCCTGCCTGCGGCCTTCGCGCCGCTGCCCCGGGTCTCCATGCTGGCCGCCGCTCAGCCTTTCAGCACCGCTCTGTGCTCCGCGGGGACCCGGACGAGGCCCCGGCCTTCGCAGCAGCGCTTGGTGCTCGCGCAGGTGACTCGCGGTGACTTTGCTGGGGATTGGCAGGGGTCAGGGATCGGCCCCGGTGGGAGTGGAGGCCGGGCATCCCGGCCGCGCCAGCTGCAGGCGGGGGTGACCGGGGGGCAGCTGGCTTGCTCCCAGCCCCGCTACCTAACGGTGTTTAGTTGACTCCTGTCAGGAGGCGGGGTGACCTCGTACTAACGAGCAAGAGCAGAGTCTGGGGTCCAGCACCTCTGGGTTCCAGTGCTGGCTGCCGCTTACCGAAACTTTGGACGAGTCTTCTATCCTCGCTCACATCTGCAAAATTGGGATCCTGGTCTCTACTTTGCGGAGTAGCAATGAGGATTAGATGAGTTCATGCGGGAAGAGCACCTCCTGCGGTCTCAAAATAGTGGTCACCTTGTTGTACTGGTAACAGGATGCAAAGAGGCAGCCACACTGGCCTACAGCCTTCTCTAGAGCAGTTCTCTCCCTGCAGTCATGTCCTTACTTTTCCCTGCAGCCACTTTTTGCCTGTGTCCAGGACTCCTGGAAGTAATTCTAGAAAACAAGTACAGGTGTTGTTTAAACAATAAGGATTTGAATTGCGCGAGTTCACTTATAAGCGGATTTTTTTCAACCAAACGCGGCCAGTATTTACGGGATGTGTGCATGTAAGGAGGGCTCGCTCTTCCTATCAGCGGATTCTGCAAGGCTGACGGCAAGACGTGAGTGTGTGAGGATTTGGGTATAGTAGGGGTTCTAGAACCAATTTCCTGCGTTAATACCAAGGAACGACTGCACCTTGTAGTACATAGCTTAAGCTGATGAAATCTGCGTGAGGGTGAAACGCCGGGAAGCAGTGATTTTCAAACCTAGCTGCACATTCAAATTACCTGGGTAACTTAAAAAAAAAAAAAAAAAAAAAGGCTTGCCCCTCCCCTTTCCTCCTGAATTATTCCTCTGGGATGAGGCCCTGGCACGGGTTTTGCTGTTGTCATCGTCGTTGTTGTTGTTTTTGAGACGGGGTCTCAATCTGTCGCCCAGGCTGGAGTAGAGTGGCACGATCTCGGCTCACTGTAGCGTGCACTTCCCGAGTTCAAGCGATTATCCTGCCTCACCCTTCCGAGCAACTGGGACTGCAGGCACCCACCACCACGCCTGGCTAGTTTTTATATTTTTAGTAGACACAGGGTTTCACCATATTGACCAGGCTGGTCTCGAACTCCTGATCTTGTGATCCGCCCACCTCGGCGTCCCAGAGTGCTGAGATTATAGGCATGAGCCACTGCACCCGGTTTGTTGTTGTCTAAATACTCCAGGTGACTCTGAAGTCCAATTAAGAATGAAAATAACCATATTAAGATAGGATAGACTCCCAAGGTCAGGTTATGAAACCCCTTTTCAAAGTCATGGACTTCAGATAATAGTGGTTTCAACCTTGACTGCATGTTAGTGTGAAAAATAAGTGTGTCTCGCCAGGCACAGTGGCTTATGCCTGTAATCCCAGCAGTTTGGGAGGCTGAAGTGGATGGATCGCTTGAGACCAGTCTGGGCAACATGGTGGAACCCCGTCTCTACAAAAATACAGAAATTAGCCAAGCATGGTGTTGCATGCCTCCTGACTAGTCCCAGCTACTCGGGAGGCTAAGGTGGGAGGATTGCTTGAACCCAGGAGGCAGAGGTTTTGGGGAGCCAAGATCATGCTACTGCACTCCAGCCTGGGAGGCAGATCATCTTAAATAAATAAATAAGCTAGCCCAGGCCAAATGGACAGAATCTAGAGGTGAATACTAGGTGACTATTTTTAGAAGTCATCAAGTGTTTCTTTTGTGAAGTCAGTGTTCATATTCACTGATAGTTTAATGGATTAATTCATTGGGCATTGCACTATTGGCTGTATCAAAAGATGAAAAGTGTCACCTTGAAATTAAGGGTTAAAAAAGCAGTAGGTAGGCCGGGTGTGGTGGTGCATGCCTGTAATCTCAGCATTTTGGGAAGCCAAGGCGGGCAGATCATGAGGTTAAGAGATTGAACCATCCTGGCTAACATGGTAAAACCCTGTCTCTACTAAAAATACAAAAATTAGCTGGGCATGATGGCACATGCCTGTAGCTACTTGGGAGGCTAAGGCAGGAGAACTGCTTGACGTTGGGAGGTAGAGGTTGCTGTGAGCTGAGATCATGCCACTGCACTTTAGACTGGGCGACAGAGCGAGACTCTGTCTCAAAAAAAAAAAAAAAGAAAAGGCAGTAGATGATTAGTTCCTAAGATTGATTTCAACATTAGGCTAAAATGTGAAGTGATTGTCCTTGTTCTCACAGCACTGATTCTTGTTGTTGATTGGGTTAAAAATACAGATTCTGATTCAGGTCTGGGAAGGGGTCAGAGAGTTTCCACTTCCAGTGGGCTTCCAGAAGATCCTGCTGCTGGTGTTCCTTGGACCATGCTTTGAATAGCAAAGAGCTCAGAAATGTTCCACTGTGGCTGCTTGGCTTGCATATACAGCAGAGGAATCATTTTATTTATATTTACAAAGTGGTTTTGACTAAGTTCATTCAAAGATATTGAGGGCCAGCTATGTGCCAGGACTTATGCTAGCTGTTGAGAGATACAGAGATTAACACAAAAGAAAGACATTAGCTTACATCTTTATTGAACACTTTGCAGCCTTTATTTCCAACTTGCTGTTGTTGGCACTTTGCCTTTCAGGCTGAAGTGCAGTGCCATGATCGTGGCTCACTGCAGCCTTGACCTCCTGAACTCAAGTGGTCCTCCCACCTCAGCCTCCTAAGTAACTGGGACTACAGGCATGTGCCGCCACGCCTGGCTAATTTTTTGATGTCTATCTTTTTTTGTAAAGACAGGATCTCCTTATGATGCCTAAGCTAGTTGTGAACTCTTGGGCTTAAGTGATCCTCCTGCCTCAGCTTCCCAAGTGCTGGGATTATAGGCATGAGCCATCACACCTGGCGTGCCTAACTCTTAAACGTTGGTAGGCTCCAGAGTTCTTTTACCACACATGCTCCTTGGACTGCCTCTTCACTCTTGGTTTCTGTTATTGCTGTATATCCCAGACCTCCACCTCCAGCCGTTGTTCATCTCATTTGGACCACTGCTCATGCTACCTATTCCCTGCTGTGAAATTTCCCCTCCTCAAATCCATCCACTGTGCCAACTCCAGAGCGACTAGTCACTCATTTACACGCTTTTTCCCAAAAGGAGCTAAGTTAGCTTTCTTGGGTATAAAAATACTAGTTGATATAAAATAGAATGTAGGAGGGAGAAAAAAAAAAGAGCAATGACCTAAAATGCAACCTGGAAGTCTTATACTTGATCCAGGCAGGCATTGAATCTACACTGTCCAGCAGCTGGAGCACAAAAAGAATTTCCAGCAGTTCTGTGGGGTATGGTACCCAGATGAAGATAGCACTTGTGCAAAAAAAAGCTAGCTCTTCAGGACTGGGACCAGGACCAGACTGATAATGTATGACTGTGATGGACTCAGGGCTGTGCTCTGTCCATGTCATTCATCTCCCATTAAGACAAAGTCCCAGGCCATTCCCATGGCCCTTAAGGCCCTGCCTCTTAGCCTCCAAGCCTGTCATCTGTGTACCATCTCCTAACATGAGCTAATGTCTTCTTACATAGAAACGCACTGCACTTTCATGACTTGCCTTATTTCCTTTTCTTTTTTTTGAAACTTTTTTTGGAGACAAGGTTTCTGTCACCCAGACGGGAGTGCAGTGGCACGATCACATCTCTGCAGCTTTGAACTCCTGGGCTCATCGAGGCATGCACCACCACACCTGGCTAATTTTTGTATTTTTAGTAGAGATGGGGCTTCGCCGTGTTGGCCAGCTGGTCTCAAACTCCTGGCCTCAAGTGATTGGCCCACCTTGGCCTCCCAAAGTGCTGGGATTACAGCTGTGAGATACCACACCTGGCCTAATACCTGTTCTTTATGCAAGATTAATGTTTTTTATGGAGGTTATACTGGTTTGGTTCCCTGGGCAGTGTTTATTATGATTTTTCATAGACCTTTGTGAGTTTCAGGGACCTGAGCCCTAACAAGCAGCCCCACTTACTATAGGGAAATGCCTTAAGAACTCCAAGCTTTGGACTTAAAATCAACTTCAGGAGGTAAACAAACCAACTTAGATTAGGGATTCCTGCACTGAGCAAATTGCCAGATACCTGTTTTGTTTTCTCTTGTTCTGCATGGTACCTTCCACAGCATTAGACCCTGACCTGTGATTGCAGCTCATTCCACATTTGTTGAATGAAATCTGGTCAAGACCCTAATACCTAGTTAAACACTGAGCCAACTAATACCAGAGATAACATGACATGTTGTTCTAACATGGCAGAGGCCAGAAGGGCTCATGGTCTGGCTGGTGACCATGAGGCAAGCCTCTCTGGAAGAGAAATAGATTGGAATATAATGACTGTAGTCTCCCTCATCCCCCTCGTTGGGTGGGTGGCCAGCTTTCTTTCTACTGGCTGAAGTCAGGGAGGTAAGTGCTGGAGCCAAACTAGACCTTTCTGGTGTATGGTCCTCAGTTTGAATTGCCTTTGGGTTTACCATGACAGCTCTTTCCTTGTGGGTTATTTTGACTTGGGTCTGCCAATTAAAGGTAGCAGCACGCTATAGAGGCCTCAGGATGCTGAAGATGCCATGAGAAGACATAGGCATTTCTGTAGGCGCTAGACAATTTCAGTGGCAGTTAGTGTCACAGAGCAGGATGAATGTCCAGAGCCTGAGGGTTGAACCCAGGAGGCAGAGAGGCCAGTCCTGACTCCCGGGAAGGAGGCCTAAGATGCTGTTGAACTGTTAGGGCTTCTGCGACTACCCAGCCCTGCAACTTGGTGTGTCCTAATGGCCACAATTAGAATCAGATGATGTGGGTTCCCTAAAGCCCCAAAAGTTTTGTGAAAGTTACCTATAGGTTTGTGCACTGATTTAGAGGCATTTTAGGTTCAATGACAGTGTTTCCTTCCTGCCTTCTCTCTAGGCTCCGGGTAGAGTTACACAGTTGTGCCGCCAGTATTGCGAAGCGCCCCCTTTGACATTAGAAGGCATCCAGGACCGTGTTCTTTACGTATTGAAACTCTATGACAAGATTGACCCAGAGAAGGTAACTGATGGTAGTTTGAATTTTTTTCTTTAGAGTATTTAATCACATGGTACAAAATGCAAAGGGAAAGATACTCAGTAAATATCTCCCTGGCTCCCAGCCACCCAGGCCCATTCTGGGAGACAGCCAGTGGTACCAGTTTCATGTGTTTCCAGAAATACTCAATACGTATATTAAGAAGTATATACACGTATGTATATTATATGTATGTATATCTCACCCTTTTTAAAAAACACAAGTGGGGCTGGGCATGGTGGCTCACGCCTATAATCAATCCCAGCACTTTGGGAGGCCGAGGTGGGTGGATCACAAGGTCAGGAGTTCAAGACCAACTGGCCAAGATGGTGAAATCCTGTCTCTACTAAAAACACAAAAATTAGCCGGGGGTGGTGGTGTGCGCCTGTAATCCCAGCTACCGGGGAGGCTGAGACAGGAGAATTACTTGAACCCAGGAGGCGGAGGTTGCAGTGAGCGGAGGTCGTGCCACTGCACTCCAGCCTAGGCAATAGAGTGAGACTCTATCTAAAAAAAACCAAAAAAACCCACAGGTGGCAGTATAGTGTAAATGCACCTTGCATTTTTAACTTGGAATTTTTCTGATATGGTAGGTTTTTAAAATTTTCTTCTTTAAAAATTGAATCTGGCCAGGTGCAATGGCTCACACCTGTAATCCCAGCACTTTGGGAAGCCAAGGCGGGCGGATCACCTGAGGCCTGGAGTTTAAGACCAGCGTGGCCAACATGGTGAAACCCTGTCTCTATTAAAAATACAAAAATTAGCTGGGTGTGGTGGCAGGCGCTTGTAATCCCAGCCGCTCAAGAGACTGAGGCAGAAGAATTGCTGGAACCTGGGAGGCGGAGGTTGCAGTGAGCCAAGATCACGCCATTGTACTTCAGCCTGGGTGACAGAGTGAAACTGTCTAACAACAACAACAAAAAACTGAATCTGTTGTGTAGGTAGGGTAGTTTGTTTTTCATATGGGATTTTGAAGAATCATTCCTCGTGATCCTGAGGTCTAAATTAAAGGCAGGGTGATAGTAAACACTTTGTAACATAAAGCTGCCTGCATTTTATAATAGTGTGCTATTTTTGAGGCAGGCCACTTAAGGTGTGGGGTCTAGGCCTTAGTTGTAAGGCAGCAAAAATACCCAAACTTCTTCAGATGTCATTCAGAACAATGATCAGAGATCTCAGTAAAACATACAGAGTGGGCCGGGCACGGTGGCTCACGCCTGTAATCCCAGCATTTTGGGAGGCCGAGGAGGGTGGATCACCTAAGGTCAGGAGTTAGGGACCAGCCTGGCCAAAAAACCCCGTCTCTACTAAAAATACAAAAAAATTAGCTGGGCATGGTGGCATGTGCCTATAATCCCAGCTACTCAAGAGGCTGAGGCACAAGAGTCACTTAAACCAAGGAGGCCAAGGTTGCAATGAGCCAAGATTGTCCCATTGCACTCCAGCCTGGGACAAAGCAAGACTCTGTCTCAAAAAAACAAAAAACAAAACAAAACAAAACATATATAGTGAAATCTTCCATTAGCTATGTATATATTGTTCACCACTTCAAAACAAAGTTGAATAAGATAAAGCAAACCATGTACATACCAGCACAGGTTACGTATATAATGTCAGTTATGGCCTCTGTTTATTAAAAAAAATTCGATATCGCGATTAAGTGGCATTGTACCGCCCTCTTATCTTGGGAAGCAAATGCTTTCATGGGCTAAATTATGTGTTTGGTGCTCCTTTTTTGCAGCTTTCCGTAAATTCTCATTTTATGAAAGACCTGGGCTTAGACAGCTTGGACCAAGTGGAGATTATCATGGCCATGGAAGACGAATTTGGTAATGCACGCAGGCTCAGTCTTGTATCTACATACTGTGATTTTTTATTTAGGTGGATTAAACTGAAAGAAATGCTGGGAGTCTGAATTGGAATTAGAATTAAGTATTAATAGAAACAGTAGCATCCACTGCCCTACCCACACACCTTCCTGCCCACTTACCATCAGGTGAAGTAAGCCTTAGGGATGGTGCATTCATTCAGAAAGCACTTAGCACAAGCCCAGCAGACTGCCCAGTGTGGTGCCAAGAGCCAAATGATCAGAGATGGTTCCGGGGCACTGAGTCCAGGGCAGAAGCCTCCCCAGAACAGCCCCTCATGAGCTTGGGTAACGCAAGCCAGATAGAAGTAAAGAGGTGTGCCCAGACAAGAGACGCACCCAGAGCCCTCTGGCCTTGGTCTCCTGTCATGGCTCACATGCACACTCCAAGTTTGGGACTGTGTGTTATGCAGATGAGACCTTTATAAGGCTCCATGGCTGTTTCTGGATGAGTTGGATGAACAGGAAATCAAGGGACTTCTGTGCTCTTCTATAGAGCAGGGCCTAGTTAACATTCCTCACAGGTGGTGCTGACTAGGTTGGAATCCTTTGCTTAGTGCTTAAGAGTACCAGGTCTAGAACTGACCTTAGTTACGTATGAGCCTGGACAAGTAACTATCTCTCAAAGCCTGTTTCCTCAGCTGTAAAGTAGGGGTGATGGTAATAGGAACCCCAGGATTGGGATTGCTGGAGAATTAGAGGTTATGTGTAAATGCTCAGCACAGTGTTTGGCCCAAAGTAAGCTAACTGTCAAAACCCAGCCATTTATAAAAACCAACCATCATAAAAAAATGCATGTGTGACATGTGTTACAACACAGTGAACCTTGAGAACATGCTGAGTAAAGAAGCCAGACACAGAAGATGACAAGTTATATACCATTTATGTGAAATGTCAGGAAGAGGCAGATCCAGAGACAGAAAGCAGACTAGTGGTTGCCAGAGGTAGGGAGGATGGGGAGTGACTGCTGATGGGCACTGGGTTTCTTTTCGGGTGATGAAATGTTCTAGTGTTACACAATGGTGATGGTTACACAATGTTGTGAATATACTAAAAACTACCTATATATTTACAAGGGGGAATTTTCTATTATGTGAATTCTATCTCAAACAAACAAACAAACATACCTCCGAAACATGGTACCCAACCTGTATGCGCACTGTCTAGAACCTAACTGGCCCACAACCTAAATGGGATTCAAGGTTGCGGAATTTTTTTATATACTTGTAGGTGTTGTAGAAGGGTCAGGTGCTTTCAGTTCTAAAGGATTTTTTTTTAACTCTCTCACATTGTTGTATATTTTTCTTTTAGGGTTTGAAATTCCTGATTTAGATGCGGAAAAGTTAATGTGTCCACAAGAAATTGTAGATTACATTGCAGATAAAAAGGATGTATATGAATAAAGTATCAGGTAAATAATCAGACTTATAAAAATGGTGTTCATCCATAGATTTAATCTGTCGGCGGTTCTTCAATAAAGGAAACTCAAGAAGAAATAGAAAATGGAAATACTTGACAGAGATTTTTCACTGCTTACAAAATGCAAGCCCTTTTCTGTTGTCTGCCACTCAAAGGGGCCCAGCCCTGGTGGTGATCCTTATCTTTGAGAGGTTGAGAGCTGTCATTCCTAGACAGGACTCCCTTGATTGTCAGCTCTCCTAACAAAAGCAGAGTCTTATACAAAGTACTGAGCAGGGTAACCTAGAAACAGACCTCTGTCTCCCTCAATTATTCACCCAAGGCAAGCCCAGCCTGCTGGGTAAGACATTGAGGTAACCTGGCTCTTAGGCAAGAGAGACCTCACAGATAAGAGGATGGAATTTAGAGTCAGAGACATCCAAGTTTATTCTCAGCTCTGCCACACTGTAAGTCTGGTGGTCTCAGGTAGGCTGCTTACCTCTGTAAGCCTGTTTCCTCATATATAATCTGGGGGTAATGATAGGATCTACCTGGGGCTTTTGTGAAGGCAAAATTGAAGAGAGTATGTATATCGCTTAATACAATGATGTAAAGAAGCCTCTCAGTAAATAGTAGCTCTTGTTACTTGAGTTCTAGAATAATCAATTAAGACTTTCTGAATTAAAACATTGTATTAGTGTCTTTAGCTTTTAGTGACCCTGCTTTTTTTTTTTTTTTTTTTTAAGACGGAATCTTGTTCTGTTGCCCAGGCAGGAGCACAGTGGCGTGATCTTGGTTCACTGCAACCTCCGCCTCTTGGGTTCAAGCAGTTCTCCTGCCTCAGCCTCCTGAATAGCTGGGATTACAGGCGTGTACCACCACACCCAGCTAATTTTTGTATTTTTAGTAGAAATGAGGTTTCACCATGTTGGCAAGGCTGGTCTTGAACTTCTGACCTCAGATGATCTGCCCACTTTGGCCTCCCAAAGTACTGAGATTACAGGCAGGAGCCACTGTGCTCAGCCAGATGCTGTATTTTTAGCACCTGAAAGATGTCACTTATCATTAGTAAGAATACCCAAAAATAACATTGAACTTTGTGTTTTCCAGACCCTTTGGCTTTGTTGAGAGAGGACACAGATGATACTGACGAATGTCTGGCAGTGAGGACACAGTTCGGCATTATTGCTGGCTCTGACAGAGTAATTCTGAGGGACTTGTATTTAAATTGTGTAAGTGTTTTTCTCTTTGAAAATAAATCTATAAAACCAACATTTTCCTCAGTCTTCAGTTTTTCAATGATGTCTATAAAGTGCTTTTTTGTATTGCCATTGCTTAATATCTGTAAAGGTCTGTCTGATTTGTCATTGGTATTCACACATGTCAAAAAGTGGCTTCTCCAGCAGTGTACTTGAAGTAAGGCTCTCTCCCCACCTTCATGTCAGGAGTAAATACATTCATGGAAAAGGACTTTTTGTTTCAAAAAAATTTTTTTTGGTTTTCATTAGCTTATTATTAGATGCGTCAGCTGATATCAGCATGTGGGACTACTTTTTCATCCCTGTCCTAAAGATCCCTTTCCAAATTAATAGAATTTAACAGTTCTGGAGAATGGAGGCTCTTTTTCCTCCTGGAAGATCAGGAGGACAGACATTGTGTCCCTTTGTCACACATCGACTATCAGTTCCACCCCTTTTACTCTTCCTCGGGGTTGATGTAGATAACATGTATGCATTGCCTAGCTCTTGATGAGGTTTAGTTTGAGAGTTACATCAAAATAATTGCTCTCCTCTTACTGATATTTCTAGTATGGGGAGGGAGGAGAAACCAAAGGCCTGTAGTAAGAAGTGTCTTCAAGGCAGAGGAACTGAGGTGAGGGGCCCTCAGCCAGCAGAGAATCTAATGGCTGAGGGATGAGGTGGTCGAAGGATGAGAGTCAGCTCTGGGATTCAGTCCACACTCACATCTGCTTCCCTTCCTGCAGGTACCAATAGGCTGGTTCCTTCTGGGTTGTTCTAGAGTTATTCCAGGCATGTTAGACAGACATATATATATTTTTTAACATTTAGGTTCAAGGGTACATGTGCAGGTTTGTTATATAGGTAAATTGTGTGTCATGGGGTTTGCTGTACAGATTATTTTATCACCCAGGTATTAAGTATAGTACCCGATGGGTTTTTTTTTTTTTAAAGATGGGGTTTTACCATGATGGCCAGGCTGGTCTTGAACTCCTGACCTCAGGTGATCCACCCACCTCGGCCTCCCAAAGTGCTAGGATTACAGGCCTGAGCCACCGCGCCCGGCCCCAATGGGTTTTTTGAGATGGAGTTTCACTCTTGTTGCCCAGGTGGAATGCAGTGGCATAATCTCAGTTCAGTGCAACCCTCACCTCCCAAGTTCAAGCGGCTCTCCTGCCTCAGCCTCCCGAGTAGCTGAGATTACAGGCACCCACCACCACGCCCAGCTGATTTTTTGTATTTTTAGTTGAGACGGGGTTTCACCATGTTGGCCAGGCTGATCTCGAACTCCTAACCTCAGGTGATCCGCCCACCTCATCCTCCCAAAGTGCTGGGATTTCAGCCATGAGCCACAGTGCCCAACCCCCGATGGGTACTTTTTGGATCCTTATCCTCTGCCCACCCTCCAGTAAGCCCCGGTGCCTGTTGTTTCCTTCTGCCATGTTTACTCAATGTTTAGCTCCCACTTAAAGTGAGAACATGGTATTTGGTTTTTTGTTCCTGTGTTAGTTCATTTGGGATACTAGTTCCAGCTGCATCCATGTTGCTGCAAAGGACGTGATCTCATTCTTGTTTATAGCTGCATAGTATTCCATGGGGTGTTTGGGGGGGGTGCGTGCATGTGTGAGCATGCATGTACACATTTTCTTTTTTTTTTTTTTTTGAAACCGAGTCTTGCTTTGTTATCAGGCTGGAGTGCAGTGGCGTGATCTCAGCTCACTGCAACCTCCACCTCCCAGGTTCAAGCAATTCTCCTGCCTCAGCCTCCTGAGTAGCTGGGATTACAGGTGTCTGCTACCACAACCAGACAATTGTTTTCAAGTTTTAGTAGAGATGGGGTTTTGGGGTTTCACCATGTTGGCCAGGCTGGTTTCGAACTCCTGACCTCAAGTGATCCGCCTGCCTTGGCCTCCTGAAGTGCTAGGATTACAGGTGAGAGCCACTGCACCCAGCCTACACTTTTTTTTAATCAAGTTTACAGTTGATGGGCATTTAGGTTGATTCCATGTCTTTGCTATCGTGAATAGTGCTGCAATGAACATAGGCATCCGTGTGCCTTTATGGTAGAATGATTTATATTCCTTTATGTATACCCGTTAATGGGACTGCTGAATCAAATGCAAACTTTTTTCTTTTCTTTGAGACATTCACTCTGTCACCCAGTCTGAGTGCAGTGGCACGATCGTGGTTCACCACAGCCTTCTCAACCTCCCAGGCTCAGGCCAGCCTCCTGCCTCAGCCTCCCATGTAGGGACACAACTGCTAATTTTTAAAGTTTTTTGTAGAGATGGGATCTCACTGTGTTACCCAGACTGGTCTCGAACTCCCGGGCTCAAAAGATCCTCCTGCCTCCACTTCCCAAAGTGTTGGGAGTACAGGTGTGAGGTACTGGGCCCAGTAATAGAAATACACTAAAATTAATACTATTTTTAGTAATAGAAAGCATATTCTTTTCAGTCATTAAAATCATACATTGTTACACTAGACCTTTTTTCTTTTTTTCGATACTTAGCAACGTATCTTGGAAAACTGCCAAACTGGAGGGTAAGGCACTTCCTCATTGTTTTTTACAACTGCATTTATTTAACAACAGCTTAAGGCTGGGCGGTGGCTCACACCTGTAATCCCAGCACTTTGGGAGGGGGTTGGATCACCTGAGGTCCGGAGTTCTTGAGACCAGCCTGACCAACATGAAGAAACCCGTCTTTTAAAAAAAAAAAATAGCTTGAGCACTTACTAGGCACTGGTGATCCAACAGGGAATAAACAGGCTGTGTGTCATTCCTTTGATTGGAACGTCCATAGTTTAACACTGGGGGTATTTTGGTGATAGTCCCCAAGTTGTTCTATTTAAAATCCCATGGCAGCTGTACATTTTGCCAGAAAAAGCGTCTGTGATTGTGTCTGCCTAAGATCACAAAGTCTGACTGTACTGCCACTTGAGTGCCTGCTTTGCTACTATCTTTACCAGACGCCTGCAGTGAAACGGCCCATTCACATCATCCAGTAGCGCTGTAAGCCCCAAAGCAGTCAGAATGAGGGAAGACATTTATTGGATCTCACACACAGATCATTCATCCCCAAGGCCATTTAGGGTCTGGTTGTTCAAACAAAAGCAAAAGCCTTTCTGTTCTTTCTGCCCTAAGAGCTTATCAGAATGTTTTTTTTTTTTTTTTTTTTTTGAGACAGAGTTTTACTCTTGCCCAGGCTGGAGTGCAATGGCATAATCTTGGCTCACTGCAACCACTGCCTCCCAAGTCCAAGGGATTCTCCTGCCTCAGCCTCCTTAGTAGCTGGGATTACAGGAATGGGCCACCACACCTGGCTAATTTTGTATTTTTTTTAGTAGGGACGGGGTTTCACCATGTTGGTCAGCCTGGTTTCGAACTACTGACCTCAGTGATCCGCCCACCTCGGCCTCCCAAAGTGCTGGGATTACAGGGGTGAGCCACTGCACCTGGCCAAAATGTTCTTTTGAGACTTCTGTGCCACTATACATAGGCAGCAAACTGGCCAAATGTAGCATTAAGCATGTGTGAATTCAAGAACAGGGTAAATGGAATTGTATGCATATGGTGTTTAACAGCTGCTGAAAACACCTCTGAGGATCTGTGCCTGTTGTACACCATTCCCACTGGGAAAGGGTGGCTTGTGAAGCCCATCGTGACCCGGTCCCAGCCCAGTCTCCAGCCATCCCCACCATATCTATCTCCAGTGGAGCTGCTTCAGTCTTCTGTGTCCCCCAAATAGCGAGTACACTCATTCACTCCACACACAATGACGAAGTACCCACTGTGTGTGAAGCATTCCTGGAGCCTGAGTACAGTTTCACACCATATAGTTTGTCTCCCATCTCCAGGAGCTCATCATCTTGTAAGGGAGACCAGTACAACCCAGACAGAGGTATCACACTCAGCATCACCAATGACACAACAAGCCAACCACCTATGTTGCCCCTGATGTGAAGCAACGAGGTTGTGTCACCTCTGAGGCACCCTCGCTAATTCATTTAACTTGAATCTGATTATGAGGAAACAAATCCAGAGGGTGGGACGGTTTATAAGGCCTGGACTTTGTAAAGTGTCGTGGGAGGCCCAGCACAGTGGCTCATGCTGTTTTGTTAATCCCACCACTTTCATTTGAGGCCAGGAGTTTGATACCAGCCTGGGCAATATCGTGAGACCCTGTCTCCACAAAAAAATTTAAAAAATAATAGCTGAGTGTTGTTGTGTCACATGCCTATAGCCCCAGCTAGTCGCATATTTGGAGGCTGGGATAAAGAAAGATGGACTGGCAAGAGATTCTGGGAATAAAATGGCAGAACCTGGGAGGCTGGGTGGATCATTTGAGCCAGGGAATTAGAGGCTGCAGTGAGCTATGATTGCAACATGGCACTGCGGTTAAGGCAACAAAGGGAGACCCAGTCTCTAAAAGAGTTGAAAAATAAATAGGCCGGGTGCAGTGGCTCATGCCTGTAATCCCAGCACTTTGGGAGGCCGACGTGGGCAGATCCATCTGAGGTCAGGAGTTCGAGACCAGCCTGGCCAACATGGGGAAACCTTGTGTCGACTAAAAATATAAAAATTAGCCAGGCGTGGTGGCAGGTGCCTGTAATCCCAACTACTTGGGAGGCTGAGGCAGAAGAATTGCTTGAACCCGAGGCAGAGATTGCAGTGGGCCAAGATCACACCACTGTACTCCAGCCTGGGCAACAGAGCAAGACTCCATCTCAAAATAAATAAATCAATAAATAAAATTAATAAATGGCAGAATCTGATCAGTTGTACCTAGGATACCTCCCAAGCTACCAGTACTGGGTGAGTTGTTGTCTAAAACAGGGACCAGCTGAGGATGGGATTTGGTACATTGAATTTGAGATGTTTGTGGGATACCTGAGCAGGCAACAGATCATAAGCAAGAGCTCAAGAAAAATGTCAGGCTTGGAGTCTGAGCACTGGTGAGGCGCTTCCCCAGTGCTTGCTCCCTCCTACTAAGTTCCCATTGAGGAGTCCCCTCACCCCACTCTAGGAAGCGATTCAAGTGGCAAAGATTGGCCCTCATGCACACTTAAGCCTAATGGGAATTCTACTTCTTCAGGGATGATTTGGTGCTGGGACTTGGAAGCCAGGAGAACTCAGTGAAAGACTTACCTTCACCTGATATTCTTTATCAAGTGCATGGGTTGCCATTTTAATTTTTTTCTTCCTGATTTGCATCTGTTTTAATTTTTTAAGTGGTAGCCAACTAAGAAATAAAACCAATTAAACAAATTTAACTGACAAATTAACTTTATTAATATGCAAAGCTAATTAATAAAGCCAACAAACAAATACCAAGGTTCAAAGTTTAAAAAAGCAACTCACACCCAAGTTAGTGCCCTTTAAGACACACAGCAAAACCAAGGAAAGAAAAAATTAGAAAGCAAAATAAAGCAGCTGGGTTCTTTCCTAACTTCTCAAGTGCAGGCAAGTATCTAAGAGCACAGACTTTACCATCAGGGAAAGCTGGGTTCTGAATCACAGCTTTACTCGGTAACAGGGATGTGATGTTAAGTTACCTAACTTCTCTGAACCTAAGATTTCCTCTAGTGGCTGAAGTGGGAGTCACAGCGGGGATGTGGTGTAGTGTTGACTATATAATGCACACAACATCCTTCACACTGTAAGATAAGGAGCTGGTATCACAGGGCCTGAATGTAGAGTGTTTGGAGCAAGTACATGGTGGACAGAGTGCCAGAGGTGATGTCCATTCTTCATCCCAGGGTTGGAGGCCTAGAGAAGCAGCATTTACAAGCACATAGCAAGAGGTCAAAACACCTTGTTAGGTGGTCTCTCTACTTTTTTGAGATGAAGTTTCACTCTTGTTGCCCAGGCTGCAGTGCAATGGCATGATCTTGGCTCACTGCAACCTTCGCCTCCTGGGTGCAAGCAATTCTCCCGCCTCAGCCTCCTGAGTAGCTGGGATTACAGGCATGCAGCATCAGGCGTGGCTAATTTTATTATTTTTAGTAGAGACGGGGTTTCACCACGTTGGACAGGCTGCTAGCGAACTCCTAACCTCAGGTGATCTGCCCGCCTCAGCCTCCCAAAGTGCTGGGATTACAGGCGTGGGCCACTGTGCCCAGCCTAGGTGGTCTCTTAAAGCCACTCTATTATCTGTGGTATGGCATGGAGTATTTGCCTGAAAGCTCCAGGCTCACAATGAATGAAAGTAAGCTAGCATGTGTTAGATGCCGATATGTGTTTGGGTTTATGGAGGGCAGGGTGACATGCTTATAAAAGGCTCATCTGGGGCCAACAGTGGTGGCTTATGCCTCTCATCCCAGCACTTTGGGAGGTCAAGGCAGGTGGATCACTGGAACCCAGGAGTTTGAGACCAGCCTGGGCAACATGGCAAAACCCTGTCTCTATTTAAAAAAAAAAAATTAGCCAGGTGTGGTAGCACACACCTATAGTCCCAGCCACTTGGGAGGCTCAGACAGGAAGATCACTTGAGCCCGGGGGGTCAAGGCTGCAGTACGCCAAGATTGCACCACTGTACCACTGTACCACTGTACCCCAGCTTGGGTGACAGAGGAAGAACCTTTTACCAGAACTTTTGGGGGAAGAAATTCTCTTTTCCTTGGAGTTGCCAGTTTGGCCCACTAAGTTAACAGAACAAAGCAGAGACCGGGCTTTGGTGGTCAGGGACCTGATGACCTGACTTGAGCACCTGTGCTGGACCAGGCCTGACACTCTGGATTCTCCAGTCACATGAGCCAAGTGTCCTTGCCTCAGTCATGTGAACTGGGTTTGTCACCAAGAACTAAGGGAGTCCTGAGCCATGGACTCATGGAGTCTCTTAAGTCTTAGGTATGGGAGGGGAGCCGGAGGGATCAGTGGATGAGAGAAATCTGCTCTCTGGGAAAGGCAGCTCCCTATAGGCCTCTCCCAGAACCACAGCTGTCCCAGCCTGAGACACCCATGGCCTGAACTCAAAACAAGCCTCACCGTAAGATGGGAAGGAGAAGAGATTAGGGGTCACAAGTGAAAAGTAAGATTACAAATACACAGGGGATGGCCAGGTGAGGTGGCTCACGCCTGTATCTCAGGACTCTGGGAGGCCAAGGTGGGCAGATCACCAGAGGCCAGGAGTTCAAGACCAGCCAGCCTGGCCAACATGGTGAAATCCTGACTCTACTAAAAATCCAAAAAAGAATTAGCCGGGCATGGTGGCACGTGCTGGTAATACCAGCTACTCAGGAGGCTGAGGCAGGAATCACTTGAACCTAGGAGGTGGAGGTTGCAGTGAGTCGACGTCGTGCCACTGCACTCCAGCCTAGGCAACAGAGTAAGATTCTGTCTCAAACAAAGAAACAAATACACAAACAAAATATATATATGGGATATTAATTTCAAGGTAGACAGAAAAGCCAAGACTAGCAACCATGGAAAAGTTAAAAGGGTATTTAAAAATTACAAGACCAGTAATTAAAAAAACAAGGCTAAGGCTGGCTGTGGTGGCTCACACCTATAATCCTAGCACATAGGAGGATCATTTGTGCTCAGGAGTTTGAGACCAGCCTGGGCAACATAGTGAGACCCCATTCTCTACAAAAAATTTAAAAAAAAACAGAAAAATTAGCACCGGGCACAGTGGCTCACACCTGTAATCCCAGCACTTTGGGAAGCTGAGGTGGGTGGATCACAAGGTCAGTTCAAGACCAGCCTGACCAACAAGGTGAAACTGTCTCTACTAAAAATACAAAAATGAGCTGGGTGTGGTGGTCCTTGCCTGTAATCCCAGCTACTCCAGAGGCTGAGGCAGGAGAATCACTTGAACCTGGGAGGTGGAGGTTGTGGTGAGCCGAGATCACACCACTGCACTACAGCCTGGGCAACGGAGCAAGACTCTCAAAAAATATAAAACAAAAATAAATAAAAACAAAATTAGCCAGACGTGGTGGCACAGCTGTAGTCCCAGGTACTCGGGATGGTGAGGTGGGAGATCACTTGAGCCCAGGAGTTGGCAACTGCAGCAAGCTCTAATTGGGCTACTGTACCCAGTGTGGGTGACAGAGTGGGAACCTGTTTTTTTTTTAAACAGGGTCTTATTCTGTTGCCCAGGCTGAAGCACAGCGGTGTGATCTCAGCTCACTGTAGCTTCAACCTCCCGGGCTCAGGCAATCCTCCTGCCTTAGCCTCCCAATAAGCTGAGCCTACAGGAGCTGTGACATCACACCTGGTTAAATTTTTATTTTTTGTAGAGACTGGGTCTTGTTACGTTGCCCAAGCTGGTCTTGAACTCATGGGCTCAAGTAATCCTCCTTCCTTGGGCTACCAAAGTGCTAAGAATACAGGCTTAAGCCACTGCATCTGGCCAGGGACCCCGTCTCTATTTAAAATAAAAAAAAGAAAACCAGGGATTATTGATTGGAAAAGAAATAGTTCCAGAAGATACTTTGGTCTGTATATTAGATGTTACTGAATCGATAGTAATTTTCTTAGGTGAGATAATGTTATTGTGGTACGGTATAACAACATCCATTTTTTTTTTTTTTTTTGAGACGGAGTCTTGCACTGTCACCCAGGCTGCAGTGCAGTGGTGCAATCTTGGCTCACTACAATCTCCACCTCCTGGGTTCAAGCATTTCTCCTGCCTCAGCCTCCCGAGTAGCTGGGACTACAGGTGTGCACCGCCACGCCCAGCTAATTGTTTTGTATTTTTAGTAGAGATGGGGTTTCACCATGTTGGCCCAGATGGTCTTGATCTCCTGACCTCGTGATCCACTCGCCTCGGCCTCCTAAAGTGCTGGGATTACAGGCGTGAGCCACCGCACCCGGCCAACGACATCCATATTCTTAGAAGTTTCGTGTTAAAATATCTACAGGTGAAATATCACAATATCTGCATGTCTGTCAAATGTCATAGCAAGGCCAGGTGTGGTGGCTCATGCCTGTAATCCTAGCACTTTGGGAGGCCGAGACAAGTGGATTACTTGAGCCCAGGATCTGACATTAGCCTGAGCACACAGTGAGACCCCATCTCTTAAAAAAAAAAAAAAAGTCACAGCAAAATAAGGTGTCTATCTAGAGAAAGAGAAAGCAATTGTGGCTAACATTTTAACAATTGGTAAACCTAGGTAAAAGATAAAAGGGTATTCACTGTAGCACACTTAAATTTTCCGTAGGTTTAAAATTTTTTTTTCTTTTCTTATAAATTACCCAGTTTAGGTATTTAAAAAAGAAAAAAAATTGTTTTTTCTTTTTGAGAGTGGGGTCTCGTTCTGTCTTCCAGGCTGGAGTGCAGTGGAGTAACAGCTCACTGCAACCACTGCCTCCCAGGTTCAAGCAATTCTCCTACCTCAGCCTCCTGAGTAGCTGGGATTATAGGTGCCTGCCACCACACCCAGCTAATTTTTGTATTTTTAGTAGAGACAGGGTTTTGCCATGTTGGCCAGGCTGGTCTCAAACTCCTGACCTCATCATCTGCCTGCCTCAGTGTTGGGATTATAGGTGGGAGCCGCCACACCCAGCCAAGAAGTACCCTCACTGCAGACAGCAGATTCTCTAGGTGAGTATCAGCCAACATACAGCACATGACACAATCCCACTGCTCCCCCTCCCCGACAAAGGAGTCAGATCCCTACGCATCCAGCAGTGTTGTTTCAGGATTATGAGGTACTGGAAAAAAGTGAAGAGCTACCTGCTCCACTGCCAGGAAGAAGTGAAACCAGCTGCGACAAACTCCATCACTCTTCACACTCTTCATATACTAAGGATTGTTTTAGTTCCCCCAACCTTTTTTTTTGAGACAGGGTCTCACTATGGCACCCAGGCTGGAGTGCAGTGCATGATCTTGGCTCACTGCAGCCTCCGCCTCTGGGGTTCAAGTGATTCTCGAGCCTCAGCCTCCCAAGTAGCTGGGACTACAGGCACCTGACACCATACCTGACCAATTTTTGTATTTTCTAGTAGAGGCAGGGTTCCACCAAGCTTGCCAGGCTGGTCTCGAACTCCTGGCCTCAATGATCCACCTGCCTCGGCCTCCCAAAGTGCTGGGATTACAGGGCTGGGCCCAGCCACACCATAGTCAGTCTTGCCCTGTCTTCCAAGCTGAAGTGTAGTGGCACACTCGTGGCTCACTGCAGCCTGGACCTCTTAGGCTCAAGCAACACTGCTACCTCAGCATCCTGAATAGCCACCACACCTGGATGATACTTGTATTTTTTTGTAGAGATGGGGCTACAACTCTACATTGCCCAGGCTGGTCTCAAACTCCTGGGCTCAAGTGATCCTCCCACCTTGGCGTCCGAAGTGCTGGGATCACAGGGGTAAGCCACTGAGACCGGCCCATTTTTTGGTAACAGGTTTTTCTCCCTCCTGGCTCCTGGGTCTTTGTAGCTTGTGGCTAAATCTGTAGCTCCAATCTCAGTGTTTTATAAAACATGTCCTCGAAGGCTAAATGGTCAGGTGGGGTTGCCCAAGGCACTGGTCAGGAGGTGTGAGTACAGGGAGGCAGCTTCCCCTCCAACATGTGGAGAGGCCAGGGCTGACGAAGGAGCAGACCATGCCACTCTAGCAGGAGTGTGGCTCACGTCATCCCGGTCACCTCCAGCATTACAGAGTCAACGTCAGCTGTTTCAGCAGAGAATAAATTTGGATATACTTAAAGCCAAATAAGACCACAACTGGCAAAGAAATGGCTTTGGCCCCAGTTCCAAATGTTGGCTAATCCCTAGTATGAATTAGGCGCTTGAAGAATTAGAAGGAAAAAGAGACACAGTTATTATCAAACTTTAATCGATAGACTAATCTTACAGGATAAACAATAAGACAGCTAGTCAAGGTTACACTTTAAAAAAAAAATTCAGCAGCGCAAATCTAATAGACTAAATACGTTCATCTCCTCCCAAACAGGCATTTGATTTAAAAACAGAAACCAGAACAGAGCGTACACCACAAGGAAACATGGTACTCACATATATTGTCAAATAATTCTGCAGAACTCTTTAAGGAAAAAAAAAGAGGTTCTTAGAAATTGAGAAAGCAGTAGAACCACCCAGCCTGGCATGTCAATCTACCAGATGTTCTGCATGTGAGAGGGCTCCCAACCACCTGCAACTTCAGAAAGGCCACCAGGCACTATTGTGAAGGAAACAGGTGCCGATCCTAACTGGAGATGACTTTATCACAAAGCCTTAAGACTAAGGGACCATCCTTTTCCAAGACAACAGGTGTGAACAGAGGCAAGGAGCGAGAGGAAAGGGGCTCCCTCAGCAGATGGGTGGAAAGCAAGCCTGCCCTTGCACGGCCCTTGGCACACTCAATCTACCCCCTTTCCCTTCTCTGCCCCTGGCAAAGAAAGGCTGGGGAAGTGCAAGAGCCCAGAACGGCTCCTCCAGGCACATGGTTAAAGTAAGAGTTAGAGGAAAACGAGCCCCTTCTGGGTGAAATATGGCAACTTTTCTGAGACATGGCAACGAGGCAGAGTTAATCTCTTTGGCCCTCGTCAGGTAAAGCAGCAACTAAGGAGCCTACTCAGGGCCTCACGCGGGCCCCTTCTATGTCCACAAGAAAGTGCATCCTTAGCTCAATTCAACTTCAATTAAAAAGAGCTAACGCTACTTGCAAAAGGCCCATCATAGATTCAAACACTTAATACCAAAGAGTTCCAGCAACTCGTGAGTCTGTCTATGTTCTGTGATCTAAAGCAGAGCTGATGAAGACCTGGCTCACAGGGTCAAGTTCTTCTGCCAAGGCGCCTCAGGGAAGGAAAGAAAGGCATGATGACGTCTGTGAGCCAGAACCCGTGGGAGGATCACGGGACAGATTCTAGAAGAGAAAGAAGTCCCTCAGGAGGCTCCGAGAGGTGTCCAACGTGTAAGAGATGGCCACCCCCCTCCATCTCTAGCTTTGACTCAGTGCTGTTACAGTCACTCTCCAGAAACCAGCTCTTCCTTTGTCCACCTGCATGCCCCCTGCCACAGTGAGGGAAAGATCCGGTCCTCTCTGACAGTGAGGAAATTGTATAAATTATCCTGAGGAAAAAAAAAACACTGTGACGCTACCTAAGAGAAAGAGTATTTCAATTTGCTTACACAGATTTAATCAGTACACTCTAGACTGTAAGAAATATATGAAGAGACTGCTCACAGAACTGAGTAAACAGTGAATACTACTGTGGCCCAGACACGGATTGCAAACACTTCTCCCAGGGGCTTCTGGTGGTAGGTCTGCTCTCCGAGAGCTTCCAGCAAGGTCTTCCATGCGGACAGGGTGAGGAGCCACAGAGCTCAAGATTGTTGAAGCTGATTTAGTGAGCTCTGTAAAGCAATACTCAAACAGCTCCGTATGAAAAGGTGTCGTTTACATTATTATTTATATATAGTATCTCGAAGTAAGGAAAAAAGCACCATTTTACTGAAAATAAAAAGGCTCACGCAGGCTTTGGTCCTCCTGAAATGACACCAGCCTGAGTGAGAAGCAGTTGGCCCCTGGGGAGCAGGGAGATGATGGAACGCTCGTTGTCACTGGCAAGAAGGGAGGCCAAGTGGCCCAGTGAGCCACAAGAACGGGGCAATAAAGGGGGGCAGGTGGAGGGGCCTCGGAGAGCAGCCAGGCCAGTCTGGGGATGGAGCCGCCTGCTCTGAGAGATCAAAAGGAGGCATGTGGCACTGTCAGGGCAAGTCTCTAGGACTGAGGCATTGGCAAACAAAAGGGGCAGTGTCTGACCCGAGATGATGTTCTACTTAATGCATCTCATTTCCCCCGAAGCCTGTCACCTGCAGACAGAGGCTTGGACAAGTAGCTCAGACACAATCTTTTCCCCAGGAACTGCAGGCCGACAAGGACAGAAAAGCTGCAATGATCGCTCCTTTTTCAAGGGATGAAAAATAGGCAGTTTCTTGGATGCTGCACTTCACAAATGTACTAATTGCCCCCAAAAACGCAGAGAGTAGATTTTCCTGCCTAGATGCATCACTTGGCATTGACTACACCATAGAAAGCAAGTGTCTGTCTATGTGGGCTGGATTCCTGAACTACGGCTTAGAAGGGAAGGGGGTAGAATATCATTATTAACTGGCTCACAAGGAATAGTCATCTTGGGTGAACACATGCTAATACGTTTCACAGAATGAGGGGTGACAGCCTAGAATTCAAAATGTGACGTTTGGAACATTTCTCGCCAAACCTTACTATGAGAGCCTGCAACCGGTGAGAGGAGAACTGCAAAGACGGCAGCAGAGAAACAGCAAACAGCACAAAGGAGATCATTTACCAAGAGACCGTCCCTCCTGTCAGAGGCAACCAAGCCAGAAGAAGATGACAGAAGTTCACGTGTACAAAGAACAGAAGGGCTAAAACCAGAAGAGGGTGAACTAATCATGAAAGCAATTTATCCCATTTCGTTGTTCAATAACAATGGCCAACCTGCTGGGGTCAGATGTCTTCTTCTCGAGAAAGGCAGCGTCCCTGAACCTGGGATAAAGGACACTTGAACTGAATGTATGAGCAGAAGGACCCAATGGAGAAGCGTAATTGAAATCATCCTTGGACTGCTTAAGAATTTCTTGAAAACTTCCAAATAAAGAAGGTTATCTGGATCTGCAGCTGTATGGCTGTATAGTCTATCTCCTACCTGGCTCCTCCTAGAAGAGGCCTTTGTCTGCCTGGGAGCTGGGGTTTTTGAGGGGCACAGCCCAGGCACAACCATGCCGGGCTGGGCCTCTAGGCCAAGCTCAGTGAGGGGTGCAGACAATCATCCAACCAGCAATGGAACTCCTCGGAGATTGGGGCCCAAAGGGCAAGACGTTTAGACAGGAGTCACTGGGAGATACTCTGCTGCTCAACGAACACCACAGCAAGTGTGAGAGCTCCCTGCCCAAGACCGAGCAGCTCTTCCTCTCCCACCGTGCGTTCACAGGCAGCAGCAGCACGGCGGGAGGGAGCCCAGGAAAGGAAGCGTCGATGAGGTACTAAAAGAGGAACTGATATCTTTGGGTTCTTAAAACAAAAACTCAAATCAAGGAAGCAAGAGAATTAAAAAGGGGAAAGAATTAAATCTGAATCAATGGACAGAAATATATGGCTTACTAACCCCCCCATTTTGCATACAATTTTATACAAAAAAGGGAAAAAAAACCCCAACTAATCACAATGCAGTCCAAATGTTTGCAACCAAAGGTGTATGAAAATATTTCAATTGAAACTGCTAAAAAAGAAAACAAAACAAACAAAAAAAAAAAAACAAAGCTTTTGATCATTCCCTTGTCAACATAATTGGCAGATCTACTCTCAAACACACTTAAGAGTATTCCACACAACATGTTCGGAATTCAGATTTATTGATTTCCATCGTTATGGACTTTAAAATGGTATGAAGCTGACTGCAAGAAAGGGAACTGGTAATTTTAAGTTAAAATTAAGCTAATGGTGAAAGTACATCACCTCTGGCTTCAGTCACCACATCACCTTAGATTGAATATAGATTTTTTGTGAACAAAGTTCCAGAACTCTGAAATCCAGGGATGCTGCAGGCCTCTCCCGGCAATGTCCTTCACTTTGGGTCAGTCTCCTGGGCCAGAGGTGAAAGTGCTTTCAAAAATACTGCCATTTCCCCAGCACAGTGTCTTTGATTGCATCCACATATTGAGTTGGAACCCAGTACACCCAGTAGTAAGAGGCTTCCGTGGGGCCCAACTGAAACGCCTGGAAAGGAAAAAGGAAAACCAAGCGGTACTTCAGAGGTCGGGAGACCAAGCAGGCAGAACAAAAATGGGGGAGGGCTGGGATGTGAGTTAATTTAAAACGGAAGAAAAACCAAAACTTTGCACATAGGAAGCATTCTCCTAACCAAAAACAAAAACAGGCAGGGGGAGGGATGCGCAGAGCCAACCCTAAAGCAGCGGTTCTCAAACTTGAGTGAGCATCAGAGCCATCCAGACGGCTTGTTGGAACACGGATCAGCATCTCCACCCCTGCTAGAAGTTTCTAATTTAGGGAGGTCTCGGGTGGAGCCTGAGAAACTAGCAAGCTCCCAGGTGATGCAACACTTCTGATCCAGGGACCATGTTTGAAAACCACTGCCCTAGAAAACCTGTCACACATGCTCAAGAAAACAGGTACGAATGTTCATTGCAGCACTGTCTGAAACCACAAAAACCTGGGAACAACCTACATATCCATCAGTAAGGGAATGCGTAATTCAAAGTGACAAGGCCTAGTCACACCAATACTGGGGTTCTTTTTAAAGAAGTATCAACTGGGTCCATATGCATCTCTGACAGATTTTTCTTTTTCTTTCAACAATTAGAGGAATTTGAAGAGGAAAATGACAGATTCTTATGTTGAACCAAAGATAAGAAAGTTGTGGAACAACACCTATACCATGATACCATTTACAAAAACTGGAAACACAAAACAATACTCCATCTTGTCACGGATAAACAAAAGAATGTCCATGTAAATAAAGAATGAATAGATGAGAAGGATGCCTGTGACACTTGACAATGGTAATGGGGGAAGGGGAAAACAGTGGGGCCATCACTGCTGTGAAGAAACTATTTCTTTTATTTAAAAAAATATTTAAAGTTATAAAACAATGATAATTGCCATTCTCAGTGATGGATATATGAGTTTGTGACAGTTATTATTCTCTGTCCTTTTCTGTATTTTTTCTGACTGGAGTCTTGCTCTGTTGCCCAGGATGGAGTGCAGCGGTGCAATCTTAGCTCACTGCAACCTCCACCCCCCGCATTCAAGCGATTCTCCCGCCTTAGCTTCCCAAGTAGCTGGGACTACAGGCAAGTGCCACCTTGGCCGGCTAATTATTGTATTTTTAGTAGAGACGGGGTTTCACCATGTTGGCCAGGCTGGTCTCAAACTCCTGACCTCAAGTGATTCATCCCCTCGGCCTCCCAAAGTGCTAGGATTACAGGCGTGAGCCACTGCGCCCAGCCTCTTTTCTGTATTTTAGAAACATTTCTCGAAAAATGAAAAAGCACAGCCATAGTTTTCCAACTGTGAATGATGACACATTAATGTAGCTAGAGAAATGGCATCTGCACAAAGAGGAAAGTAAGTACTTTCATTAGGAGAAAGGTAAAGGTGTTTGGCTAAGAGAAGGGGGCTACTAGAACTATTCTCTGCCAGAAATGACTGGAGGGAATGAACATTTCAGTGAAATACTATGTCATTACCCATCCACACCAATGTCCAAAACAGTCCACTCAACTTCTTTGGACTCCGTACCTCCAGGCTGCCTTCAAACCCCACAGGGTGCGACTGCCAACACAAATTACTCAAAAAGGAGTGGTGGGGCCCAGTTAAAAACATTCAAGTCCAACTGTTAAAACAGAAAATAATAACTCACCAGGCCAAACCAATCTATCTGCAACCCTTGTAACAAAGACTGCAGAGGGAATAGGGGTGGAAGGGCTGCCAGGGGGCCTGAGAGAAGCCCCAGTGATGTCATCACCACTTCCAGAAGGCAAAACCCCAGAAGCCCTGCAGCCTAGGGCCTGCACTCCCAGCTACGGCCTTGCTAGCAGCACTGGGCAGGCCAGGGACAGGGCTGCCTCCCTTCCCCACCGTACTTTAAGCCCCTTTCATTTTTTTCTATAGCAAAAAAATCTTCCAACACATCTAACTTGGTACCCCGAACCCACAGGTCAAACCACTAGTTCCTCCTTCTCCCTGGGATGGGGCCAATGTGGCTTCATCCCTATGGAATGCACACTGAAAGGCCTGCCTCCTGGAATGAACAAAGGCAGGAGGCCCCGCCCTCACACCACAGCTGCTCAGGCCAGGTCCAAATGGCAACTGCAGAATCAACTTTGTTGCCAATGTGGCCCCTGCAAAGAGTGCTGGGAAAATTTCGGAAACTTTGCCTAAGCTGCTCATTTTATCGGATGAATACATTTTTTGCTTCGTTCTGCACACTTGCAGACAGCCTCCAAACATTCTGTCTTGGGAAAGAGTAGCCTGCTCTCCACAGGTGGCCTCTACGTAGAACAGATACTCCAGAGAGCCTGTCCTCCCCACGAGGCCCTCAACCACTGTGCCTGGGAAGAGTGGCATCATTATTACAAAAAAGAGGCTGTCTGGAGCCCTCACCAACACCAAGGCTAGGGGCAGGTTTTGTTTTACATGCAAGACAAAACTTACAATGAAAATCCACAAACCATTCCTCCTCTTTTTATTTATTTTCCTGGTCTAAAACCAACACATTGCAAGAGGGACGCAAAAGAGACTTTTCTAAAAGAGGTAAGAGAAGACACATCCCCTTTAAACTGATGGAAGGTGTGTGTGTGGGCAGGGGGAGGTGTGCAAAATAAACAGAACTAGGAATAGAGGCCATGGATTAAGGTCTAAGTAGATGAAGAAAATATGAGGGTCCTAAAACAGTGCATCTTCTGGAGACTAAGCTTTCTTCCACGAAACAAGCTCAGTTGCAACTGTTTCCTGCCAGCTGAAGCAGGAGTCTAACAAGAGGCTGGACTCAGCCAGTGCTACTTACCATCATGTGGTAGTCTTCATGTCCTTCGATAGGTTCACTGACCACATTTTTTATGGAGCCCATGGGCAATTTCTCAGTTCGCTCTAAGTTGAGAGGGATTACAGTGATTATTCAAAGGCCCTCCTGTTCTAACTCCCCTGACTCAGCAGTCCCTCGTCAGGGCTGGTGGCTGTGGGACTGACTGGTCCCATGCCCTCTGGGGACAACAGGACAGGGTCTTCTGACCAGTGTACCTAGGGCCCTGTGTGTGAGCTGGGAACTCCATAGGAGCAAGCTGGAAACAGGGTTTGGCAATGGTAAAGGTCTCTGAGGGCAGAGATGTGTTTTCCCCAGGATTATTTTTTAAAGTTTGATGGTTAATAAATATCCAAGAAAGGCAGGCACGGTGGCTCACGCCTGTAATCCTAGCACTTTGGGAGGCCAAGGTGGGTGGACACCTGAGATCAGGAGTTCTAGACCAGCCTGGCCAACATGGTGAAACCTCATCTCTACTAAAAACACAAAAACTTAGCCGGGCATGGTGGCAGGCACCTGTAATCCCAGCTACTCGGGAGACCGAGGCAGGAGAATTGCTTGAACCCAGGGGACGGAGGTTGCAGTGAGCCAAGACTGCACCACTGCATTCCAGCCTGGGCAAAAGAGCAAAACTCCATCTCAAAAAATATAAAGTAAAATAAAATAAATAAATATCCAAGAAATTCTTTTGTAACCTTATGCAAGCCCAACGCTGGCTAAGGCGTTGGGCAGTAGGGAGAGTCAGAGGCCTAAGAGAGAGGCAACATGTTCCTCTGTGGCTCTCACAAGGGAAGGGGCGTGCCTGGGCTTTAGGGCTAGATTCTATATCATGACCCTGCTCCCTTCCCCCACCTCTCTCCCCAGGTCCTCCCCACTCCATATTCACACACTTTTACGAGAACTTAGTAAAACATTTATAACCTCTTGTGTTAACACTTGAGATACCACTGATCATATGGGGTCAGAAGACATTGAGGCAAGTTTAAGGAGGATGGCAGGTAAGAGAGAGGGGGCAGCAAGGGATGCCTGGAGATGAGACTGCTGGGAATGAGCCAAGTGAAGCGGGACTGGGTGAGGTGAGGGGAGGTGTGGTGCGCCTGCACAACAGGACATGACCACCCTGGAGCAGCAGACACCTCAGGGTCGGGGCGCGGAGGCTCAGCAAACAGCTAAACCAAGTGGAAAAAAACTTGCAGCCTTTGCAGGAGAAAAAATCTGGAAAGGTAGAATCTAAAATAGATAAACTGGCCAAACAGACTGGGAATTCAGAGACCAGGGTTCTGGTCTAGCTGGGCACTTAAGACTTTACTTCAGTTCTGTGGGCCTGAGTCTCTCAAAAATGGGGGCTGGGGAGAAGGGACCTGAAGCTGTTCATTTAGGTTTGGACTTTTAGTGGCTCTAAAAAGTCCACAGCGGTCCACAAAGCAGGACCTGCACAGCAGTTGTCTTTAAGATGGAAACTTGTAAAACACCTTTTATCCTGAAACATCTGGAGATTTCACACAAAAATATCTAACAGATTTCTGGCTTCTCTTGAAAACTCTGAAAATTGGGCAATTCTGGACCCACACTCCTGATCACAACATCAGACCACCAACCAGATTCAACTTTCCTACGAGCAGGGCACATGCTCTCCCCTCACCAGTGGCTTCACGTTTCCTGCTTGTTCTCATTCTTTTGAAGCTGTTAGTACTGCCTCCTCCTACACAACCTAGGAGAGTTTAGTCAAGAGTAGCAGCCCTTAAGGGTCACTTACTCAGCAAAGCGCCCCATGGAGAGGCCAACTCGCTGCTGGGATGGTCATTCCATAGCCGCTGCTTCTTGCCAGCAGAAAGACGAAGCCAGTGGCTAGTAGCCAACTCCCAGAACAAGCTGTCCTCCTATGAGTGCTTATGACACTCAGATGACAGGACTCTTGGGCACCTGCGAGGAGTGCCTACCCCTTGAGCTCCAGAGGTACAGTGCTCTGGGTGGGAATGAAAATCTCAGCCTTGGTCAACCCTAGAAGACATGAATAGTTCAGGGCCTTGCTCCTCGACGAGGCTGGTGAGTAACGAGGCTTTCAAGGGCTCAGAAGCCCCAACATGCTGAGCTTCTTCTAGAGCTCTGCCTTCAGGCCAAAGCAGGAAGGCAGCTGCTCCTACTAGCAAAAAGAAAACCTCCAGTACAGGGTCAGGAGGTTCTTGTTCTATCAGTTCTTGCAGTTATAATGTATTCCCTAGACAACTTCCTGACACAAAAATATATCCCTGAGGAACCAATGATCACTTCTAGACTTAGTTCCCATCCAGACCTCTCTGCCTGCACCTATCCTCATGGCAGGGTCTTTCCAGATCAACCTTAGCAACTGCCTTCAAATGAGGCTGCCCACAAGCAAAAGTAGAAGTCCAGCAAGAGGCAGGAAGCCTATGCACTTCAGCAAGTGAATGCGATGAGACAGAACTGAGCAAAATCACCTGCAAAGTCAACAGAGGCTGGGCTGCTAAATACTGACAAGGTGGAGATGGGACAGGATCTGCAGAAGAGAATCGTCCAGCAGAGGGTTCAAAGGCCCTTGCAAAAACTGGGGGGAACGCTCAGATATTCTACAAAACTTGCTTTGCCCATGCAGTTAGAGTTGAATGTGAAATGAAGAAAACAGCAAGTTATGGTAAAATTGATAGAAAACTCAAGCGTTTTTGGCATTTCAATTTTTGTTCATTTTAAGAATCAGTATAGGGTTGAACATTGATTTTTGTGTTTTAGATGATTAAAAAATCTCTCTCCCCACCACCCCTGCCCCAATTATTCTCCATAAAACTTGGTCCCATTTTAAGTGGAGTCTCACTAAATGGCCTGTCCCTGAGACCAATGAACTTTAGATGATGGGACCCCCTATACTTCTCTTTAGCATTTACCTCGAACACTGAATACCTACAGTGCTGGCCAGAAACAGGTGATTTAGGCATGTTCGGTTCCCTCCAGGAATCTAACAGGGAGACAGACAAGTCAGAGAGTAATGAGTGCTCTGGGCATATAAACGAAGCACTCTACGAACAGAAGCGGCAGCAAGTCATTTGGAGGGTGAGGGGAGAACCAAGGAAGGCTTCATTCGGAGAGGACATTTAAGTAGGGCCTTGGATGACTTTATTAAAAACAAGGAATGGGAAGAAGGCATTCCAGTTAAGGGCACAGCATGAGCAGACAAGGAGCTGTGCAAAGCACACTGGGAGTTTCACAGAGAGATGCGGCTGAAATACACAGGGGACCACAGGGCAAATGGGCCGGAAGCTGGAACCAAAATTTAAAGTAAGGCCCAGCGTTGAGAACACTGAATGCTACGGTTAGGCATTGGAACGTGTCCTTAAAGAGCCAATGGTTCTTGAGCATGGGTACCCATGACAAAAAGCAGTAGGCAAGATGGACAGGACAGAAGAAAGCACAGATGGGGCAGTGCCATAGGGTAACTTGCTTTGAATAGGCCAGGTTTAAAGATGCTTAGGAACCTTAACTGGCACAACACTGTAGCAAAGAAAGAAGATGGACAGTTCTGCAGTGTAACTGAAAAGACTTTGTAAGCATCTGGGGGAGGGGAGAGGGAGGACAGTCAGAGACACTCCCCAGCAAACAGCAAGGCTGATCCAGACACCGCGCACAGGCTAGGGTGGGGCAGGCAGAGGGCAACCAGGAGAAGGGGGAGAAGCAGGTTCCTAGGCAGGGGTTAGGAAAACTTCACCCACTATAAGGTCAAACTCTGACCTACAGGGGCCAGGCAGGTGACAAATGAACAAAGCTGGCTACTTCTAAGATAAACGGGACTATGAAGACTGTAGCATGGCCCACTGGAAACTACCACTCAGCTGTAGTGGGTCAATGCCACGTGAGAATGCAGGCCCCAAAGGGCCAGATCATTTGATTTTTCAAGAGAAGCCAAAAACAAAAACAAAAACAAAAACAAAACAAAAAACAGATTAAGTGAAATCTCCCGATTTTTACAGATTGTGTGTCATCCCACAAAAGCCTTATCTGTGGACCAGATTTGGCCCTTAGGCCATATGTTTGGGGCCTCTGAATTTGTGTGCAACTGAAGAGCCAATGTTTGGTGGATCAGCCCTGAGATCAGACTGAAAACAATTTGGGAAAAGGATCCAAACAAAAGGCAAGCGTCTAAAAGCGAATTTAAAAGCCAGAAGCGGCTGGGTGTGGTGGCTCACGCCTGGGATCCCAGTACTTTGGGAGGCTGAGGCGGGTGGATCACCTGAGGTTGGGAGTTTGAGACCAGCCTGACCAACATGGAGAAACCCCGTCTCTATTTAGAAAGAAAAAAAAAAAGCCAGAAGCACGCAAAGCACAGTGTAGAGAGAGGTTTCAGAAGGAGGGGCGGAATCACACTCCACAACGTGAGTGCTGCCGGGTGCCAGAGGCAGGCAGCAGGCCAGCAAGGAGGAAAGGAAGAACATACCTTTAGTTCCAATCCACAGCTGGTCTTGTTCTAGCTTAAAGGTAAGTCTCACTTTTCCTCCTGACTTATTGTACATGCCGGACAGGGGTACCGTTGGCAGGCGCTCCTGAAAGCACAAGAGCATGGTAAGAGACAGAGGATGGTCCAAAAAAAAGAGAAGGGACCAGGCACGGCAGCTCACACCTGTAATCCCAGCACATTGGGAGGCCAAGGCGGGCGGATTACCTGAGGTCAGGAGTTCGACTAGCCTGGGCAACACGGTAAAATCCCGTCTCTACTAAAAATGCAAAAATTAGCCAGGTGTGGTGGTGCGCACCTGTAATCCCAGCTACTCGGGAGGCTGAGGCATGAGAATCGCTTGCACCTGGGAGGCAGAGGTTGCAGTGAGCCAAGATCACCACACTGCACCCCAGCCTAGGCAGCAGAGCAAGACTCTGTCTCGAAAAAAGAAAAAAGAGAAGGGACAGGATTGGAGGAACCTCAAGTTAGAAGGTGGGACTGGCTCATTTTCAGAAGGCTCACAAAGAAATCTGCCTTACCTGGGCACCCTTGACAGATGGCATCACATCTTCGGGTTTTCCTTTATCCAACACTTTCCTGTGTTGCTATAAGTCAGAAAAGAGAATGAAATGAAACAGGTGACTACGTTTAGTCATATACTATTCCTTTGAAAGAAAGAATAAAAAAAGCCTTAGTGTTTTGGCTCAAAAGCTTTTAATGACGACAGACCAAGGATCCTTTGAAACTACAGAACAATGCTGTCCCGAAAAACTTTCTGGGAAGATGAATATGTTCTGTAGCTGTGCGAGCCACTATCTACTATTGCAACTGTTACACACTTGAAATGCGGCTGGTATGACTAAGGAACTGAATTCTTCATTTCATTTCATTTTAACCAGCCACATGTAGCTACCTACCATATTAGATATCAAAGTTCTAGAATAAACGAGATTTCCAGATTGCCCTTCTCCCCTCAAAAAAAATTCACCCCTGAAATGATTAAACCATCAAGCTAAAGAAAGCCACAAAGGGTGTTGCTCTCCTAGCAAAAAAAAAAAAAAAAAAAAAAAAGGGCACCCACCTGTTTCAACTTAAACTCCCAGAGAATACTACAACATGTTGATAATCGGTCTAACTGCCTAGAAGGAGCAGTTCTTCAACAAATGGAGACCCAGCCCATCGCAGACATTTTTCCCACTGCCCTACCCTTAACTCCAGCTAAACAGGAACCTGGAAGAGCCACCTTTCAGTCAGAAATGCAAATTACTCTATAACTTGACATTAAGAAGCCTCTTAACTCCACTCCTCCCGCCTGCCCCAAGAACTCTGAGGCAGCTCTTTAAGGATTCCAAGTTCAGGGCCCCTTAAACAGCTCTCCTGCCTGGCCCAAATGCCTGAGTTTTCTTTCTTCTCCATCTGTGGCCTTATAGGCACAGCCACTGCTTGGCAGAGCTGGAACTATGGGGCAATGAATGGTTAAAAGGTAAAAATTTAATCAAATGTAAGCACCACGGAGCCATAAGCCAGACCAAATCCTCACTGGCATGGCAGAATCCCTCTGGGAGGAATAAATTCAGCACTGCCAGACTGCTAGCAAATAGTCACTCCAGACATCAGCCACAGACCCCTTAACAAGCTGATAAAAAGCCGAGGAACTATATCCCTCTCATTAGGTCATGTGGTGCCTCATAATGGGCCTCAACGAAACACAGCAGCATGGGCTGGAAGTATAATTCGAGTCACACCTTTCAAGTACCTTGTGAACAAGATTTCCTGTATTGTGGAGAACAGTTCTAGGCCTGTAAAGCTACCATTAGTAACTCAAAACCTGTATTTAGGAGGCATGCTATGCTCCAAGGGTGTGACCAGTGGGACCACTCCTGACACGCTCCCATTTCACTATTTCATACATGTGGGAGAGGACGACAGGAATGTGAGAATGAACTCAATCGGTTTTAAGACATAATAACCCATACGTGGGGGTGAAGTCTCCAAATCAACACCTTTTAGATAATTAATATAGTTCTACAACCCCTTATCTCGAACCCTAGAGTTTCAGACTTTAAGAGTTTTACGAGTTTTACAAAGGTAGTATTGTTTTAAATATGCAACACAATCTTCTCTGTGGGGTCTGGGGCAGTACCTTATCACCGAAGAGGAAAATTCACACTAATTCGGGTCAGGTTTTGCTGTTCAATTTATAAAACCACGGCCAAGCACAGTGCCTCACGCCTGTAATCCCAGCACTGAGGTCAGGAGTCAGAGACCTGCCTGACCAACATGGTGAAGCCCAGCCTCTCCTAAAAATACAAAATTAGCCGGGCATGGTTGGGCACGCCTGTAATCCCAGCTACTTGGAAGGCTGAGGCAGAAGAATTGCTTGAACCTGGGAGGCAGAGGTTGCAGTGAGCCAAGATGGTGCCACTGCACTCCAGCCTGGGCAACAAGAATGAAAAACTCCATCTCAAAAAAAAATTTTTTTGATAAAAACACTTTTGGTTTCAGACTCCTTTGGGGTTTTGGAAGCACAGACGGGGGATTATCAATCTGTAACACAAACTGTGCCCTCCTCTTATTGTTGGTCATACATCTTAGTGTCTATGGTCAATAAAACTGATGTTCACTCAGGCTGATCTACTCTACTCCGGACACACTGGAGAACACCTGTTTTCCTTGGAACACTAGGAATGATCAGGAGGCTACACAGCAATCAGTGGGATTTGCCAGGTAAAAAGACAATAAATGATGATTCTTACAACTTGTTCCTTGTACAGCAAAATAATCTCATTTTTCCTTGTTACACAGAAGGATTTTAATGGCTATGATGAGCACAAGACAAGGCAGGCTCTTGATACAAAGGAACAGAGAATGTGAAAAATCAAGCCCCTATTTCACAGATCAGGGCAAAAAAATAAGTGTAGTTGTCTTCTTACTCAGCTTCATTCAGCTTCCTGAAATGATCAGTTTTAGAGGAACCTTCAGGAGTTGCTGATTCCCGTGCCTAGCCAGGCTTGTGGACTTGGGGAAAGCCACAACCCAAAAAGCCAAATGTAAGCACTTGCAATAAAATGAGGGCTGGCTTCTACTACTGATTTTTTCTCTAGCACTAAAAAGGAGAGAGAAACCCATGTCTGATTCCTTTTAACACCTGGTCTGAAGCCTCCCTTTACCAAGGTCTTATCCTAGAGTAGGTAGACTTGAGACACACTGACCCGCCAGATGAGACAAAGTTGCAAATCTCAGGTAGTTGTCACCTCCACTCTGCGGCACCCAACTGCTGCCATAAATTTCCATCATGGGCCCTGTCCAAAAAGGAGCTTATTCTAGGGAGAATATAACCAGCCAAGGCTCGAGAGGACAAAGCCTCAAATTTCTCAGGACCAAGAAGCACAAGATGGACTCACTTTCTGCCTGCAGAGAGGCTCCTTCTTGTTCTCTTCAGCCTTTGCATCCTGCTGCACAGCATCTTTGGGTGTGTTCACTGCTAAAACATCATTGATGGTGGAGCCAACCACCATGATCTTGGCCCCACTGGTCACTTTTATTTCTCTCAATGTCTTATCCTCGGGGACGAGTCCCTTATACATGACTTTCTGCATGGCCGGCGGGAGACCTTGGGAAAAGGTAGAAGGTAGACAGCGAAAGGAAGGAAGGAAAAATGTATGGATCCTACACAGCTCTTTGGTAACAGACCAGAAAGTGAATACTGACTCCACCACCTATTAGCTTTGTGAACTTGGGTGATTTACAACCTCTGAACCTCAGTTTCTAGAACTTCATAAGATTTGAGAGAGTAAGTCCTTCTGTATAGACTTGTTTTAAAGATTAAGACACGTGACGATGTAGGGCATTTAGTACGGTGCCTAGTATTCAGTAACTGTTCAATAAATATTAGCTCTCATTCTTTCCAAGTTGTTCTTCAATCTATCATTCAAATATTACATTCTCCCTATTATATTCTCCCTAGAATAACAGCTTCTGTAGCTCTGATGTCTGTGGATTCTCACTTAATATTTGAATGATACAACTCCTGTTCTTAACGGAGCTTACAAGGCTACATGTAGGAAGCCTTAAAACAATAAATTTCAATGCCAGGAGTGGTGGCTCATGCCTGTAATCCTAGCACTTTGGGAGGCAGAGGTAGGCGGATCACCTAAGGTCAGGAGTTCAAGACCAGCCTGGCCAACATGGTGAAACCCCCGTCTATACAAAAAAAGAAAACAAAACTAGCCCGGCAGGGTGGCAGGTGCCTGTGATAACAACTACTTGGGAGTCTGAGGCAGGAGAATCGCTTGAACCTGGGTGGCGGAGGTTGCAGTGAGCTGAGACCGTGTCAGTGCACTCCAGCTTGGGCAACAGAGTGAGACTCAGTCTCAAAAAAAAAAAAAAAAAAAAAATCAGACGTCAAACCACTATAAACAAGGTAAAATTAAGAACAGTATCAACTGTGAAGAACCAGCATCAAAGTGAATGGCAGTGTTTCCTAAACTTCACTCAGGAGAATTACCTATTTGCTAAAAATAAATTCCTGGCTACATCCCAGACCCATTGAATCAGAATCTCCTGGGAAAGGGCCCGGAAGCTGTAAAACAAGTGCCTTAGGTGATTTTTTAACTAGAGATGTTAGAGAAACGTTAGAGAGAAACTAAGGCCTAAACGTCAGACTTGGGCTTGAATCCCAGCTCTACAACTTACTAGCTCTATAAACTTGAGTCTCTTTCCCCAGCTGAGTAATGCGCAACCAAGTATCTTTCAGAAGATGGTTGTGAGGATGGGAGCACCTGATGCAAAGAAACCCACCAAGTGCCTAGCACGGTGCAAGGGCCATCAGGAGGAGGGGTGGGGAAGGCTGGCTGTCAGCGCCGCAGAAATTACCTGTAATCGAGTGGATCTTCTGTTTCAGCTCGGAGCCTGTGCTGTCCAAGGGGACCTTCACGTCGTGCTTGGTCTTGTTCCAGATGATCTTCAGGTCCACCAGCTCCCTGCCCGCGCCGCCGCCCGCGTCTTCGCCGTTGCTGACCGAGGCCTGGGCCGCAGGGTCCCCAGGGGGCTGGGCCGGGGCCGGCTGCAGGCTGTCTCGCGCGGCGCCGGAGTCCTCGGCCGCCATCCCCGCCGCGGCTTCGGCCTCCACGCAGTTGAGGGGCCGCGCGAGCGCCTCGGTCGCCACGGTCTCGGCCTCCGTGTCCATACCAGGTTCCTCCATGCCTGCAAGGGGGTTAGGGGTGGGCGCTCGCCGCGGGCTGGGCCTGGGAACGGACGCTGCCCGGACGCCACCGGACCTCCGCTCCCGAGCCGCGCTTCTCCCTCCCGGGCCGGCCGGCATCCCCCAGAGGAGCGCTGGCAACCCCGGCCCGGGCCCGGCGCCCGCCACCCCCGCCGCACTCACCATCCGGGGCCCCGGCCGCCGCCATGATGATTGTGTACAACACCCACCGCTCCCGCAGAGGCCGCTGGGAAGAGGCGAGCTGGCTGAGATTGGCCCCCGGAGCAGCCCCTAATCGCTCGCAGCCCGGCCGGAAACAGGTGGAGGTTTCTATGGAGACCCGCCTCCTCCGCTTACCGGCCCGGCCCCTGCCACGCTTTAGCTTTCCCAGGCCGAAGGGGGCGGGTCTGGGAAATCGCCCTTTCGCTGGGCTCTGCCCCCTGGTGGCCGAGTGCGGCCGCAGCTGTTCAGGGGGGCGTGGGCTTTCGCGCTAGGTGGCCTGTGACTTTAAGGGGCAGGGCTGCGCTGGCTGTGGCGGGCCGATTGGCTGGAAGGAGTCCACGGAAGTGACGCACGAAGAAGCCCACGTGTGCGATTCCATCCCACATGGCGGCGCTCCTGAAGAGACTGCTGCAACACGGGAGGCCCTTGGCGGCCTTAGGCCGCCCCGTGGGACGGCGCGAGGCTAGCTTGGGCACTGATCCCGGGGTTGCGGTGCGAGTGCGGTTCGCTCCCAGCCCCACAGGTAACCTTGGCGGACGTGACGCTGCAGGTCACGGCCCCCTGTCCCGTCTCCGCCCCCCGAAAGTTCCCGAATGAATCCTTTCCTGTGGTGTCAGAGTGGGCGGGCGGAGAAGGGTTAAGGCAGCAGGAGCCCATTCTGCGGAGGCGGAAACTGAGGTGCAGGATCGAAAATAATTTAAATTGCCAGGGATTTCTTTGTGGTTTTTGTGCCATCCCATCTCTTTCCATATTTTTTTCATGCATTCCATACATGTGTATTGACGACAAACTGTGTGCCAGGTGTTGTAGACGCTGGGATACAGTCATCATTGAGAAAGATAGGGGCCCTGCTCTCAAGAAGCCTGCAGTGTAGTGGCTACCGCAGACACCTATAAAAGTAAATAATTTTAGAGTCACATGTGCCATGCGGGAAATGAAACAGGATAGGAGACAGGTTTAGGAAGGACGCTCCAGAAGGCCTTACTGATCAAGTAACATTTGAGCTGAGATCCAAATGACAAGAAGGAGCCAGCTTTGTGAAGCCTATAAGAAGGAACCTTCTGGAGGCCGGGCGCAGTAGCTCACGCCTGTAATCCCAGCACTTTGGGAGGCCGAGGCGGGTGGATCATTTGAGACCAGTCTGACTAACGTGATGAAACCCCGTCTCTACTAAAAATGCAAAATTAGCCGGGCATGATGGCGCACACCTGTAATCCCAGATACTTGGGAGGCCGAGGCAGAGAATCGCTTGAACCTGGGAAGTGGAGGTTGCAGTGAGCTGAGATCGCACCATTGCACTCTAGCCTGGGCAACAAGAGTGAAACTCCATCTCAAAGAAGGAAACTTCTGGGTAGAGGAAATCGCAGGTACCAAGGCACTGTGCTATTGTTATTGGGAACTTGGCAAGCTAGAGGGTGACAGAGGCCCATTGTATATCCTGTTGGAGATCTTGTCAAGGGCTTCCCACCAGTAAGGCTACCTTCTGCCTTTTCTACGCTGGGTATTCCTCTCATCCCAAATCCCAGGGTGAACGTACAAGGATCTTTGTGGCAAGATCCCAGCTGTATGTGACAGGATCTTTCTGGCAGGCAGTGCAGCGTAGAGCACCGTCTCGCTCTGTCCCCAGGCTGGAGTGCAGTGGTGAGATCTTGGCTCACTGTAACCTCCTCTTCCTGGGTTCAAGGGCTTCTCCTGCCTCAGCCTCCCGAGTAGCTGGGACTACAGGTGCATGTCACCATGCCCAGCTAATTTTTGTATTTTTAGTAGAGACGGGGTTTTACCATGTTGGCCAGGATGGTCTTGATCTCCTTGCCTTATGATCCACCCATCTTGGTCTTCCAAAGTGCTGGGATTTCAGGAATGAGCCACCGCACCTGGCCAGAGCAGTGCTTTTCAAACCATCCACGGTGGAAGTGCTGGTTTTTAATTTCCAATCAATTATGTATCAATATTTGCATAAAATTAATATAAATTAATGACTAGAAAAATAAAATTTTGAAAACATCCAAAATACAAACTGATCTCTCTCTATTTGGTGTAGCAGAAGTAAAATCATTCTGTCAGATTGCTATGTAAGTTTCTACAGCCTGGCCAACATGGCGAAACCCCGTCTCTACTAAATACAAAATTTAGCCCGGCATGTGGCACAGGCCTGTAATCCCAGCTACTCAGGAAGCCAACACCCAAGAATCTCTTGAACCTAGGAGGCAGAGGTTGCAGTAAGCCAAGATCATGCCACTGCACTCCAGCCTGGGCAACAGAGTGAGACTCTATCTCAAAACAACAACAGAAGTTTCTAAACTTTTACTGTGAATTTCTGTACTTGATTGTGAACTGACAACTGTTTTCAAACCAGCACTGGATTGTACACTTTGCTTTGAAAAGCAGTAGAATGCCAAGGCCTGGGATTGCCTGGATCCAAATTTCTGTCTTCACCACTCGTTAGATGTATAACTTACTAGATGTGCAAATGATTATTATTATCATTATCATTATTATGATTATTATTTTGAGAAGGGTTCTGGCTCTGTCAGGTGAACCTCCCACTTCAGCCTCCCGAGTAGCTAGGACTACAGACATGCGACTACGCCCGGCTAATTTTTGTACTTTGTTGTAGAGATGGGGTTTTGCCATGTTGCCCAGGCTTGTCTCAAACTCCTGAGTTCAAGTGATCCACCCGCCTCGGCCCCTAAAAGTCTGAGATTACAAGTGTAAGCCACCATGCATGGTGGCCTAGATGTGCAAATTATTTGATGAATCTGAGCCTCAGTTTTACCACTTGTCAAAACAGTATAGTATCTGTCTCATGGGGTTAAGCTCATGCAGCTGAACCACTTAGCAAGGTCTAGTACACACAGAAAGCACTTACCAGCCTTTGTTATGATGATTATAATTCTCATTTCCTTACTCGTTGGCAGGAAAAGCCCATATGGGAAAGGCTTTTGATTATAAACATATAAAAGAATTGTCAGGCACAGATCATTACAGTAGCTAAAATTAATTGAGGGTTTGCTTTGGTCAGCATTTAGACTTCAGAGCAACCCTATAATAAGGAAGATTCCAAGTTTTTTGCTCTTAATCCCTCTGATAGATGAGAAAATAGAAGCTCATAAAAGTTAAAGAGTTCCTTCCCAAGGGGTAGCAACTAATAAACAGTGGATACACAATTTAAATCCCAGTGTACTTGATGTAAGAGGACTTGTTTTTTATGTTTCTGTTTTTTTTTTTTTAAGTCAGAGTGTTTGTCTGTATCCTAGGCTGGAATGCAGTGGTGGCATGTCTGCTCACTGGAAACTATGCCTACTGGGTCCTGGTTCTAGTGATTGTGCTGGCTTA
>CAUYLG010003902.1:0-68381 GCA_963573385.1 Cacajao melanocephalus
TTGATAGTATTCCCACTGCCTTCTCTGTTTATCAAACACTGATTGCTATCAGTGCCCTAAGCCTGCAATAAAAAAAAAAAAAAGAAAGAAAATTGTGGCATAAATTTGAATGTATGAGAATCTAAAACTATTGAATGAACATTACATTTTTTAAATGTGCATTTAGAACTATTTAAAACATAAATGTAAATTAGGGTTTAAATTATGAATAGAAATGAGTGTGTATCTGTATATTTTACAGAAACCAAAAAGTTAATATTATAGAGAAATATCTATGTCTTTAGGAAAGGATTATTCAAACATAGGGCAGGGATAGTAAAACTTTAATTTTTTTATTTCTATTTTTCTTATTTATCCCAAACTCTTTATTGTTGTTGAAGTTAGTCAAATAATTTATATAATTCAAGTCCTAAGGTCTTCTAATCCTGGATAAAACCTTTGCCTCCTAAACCTGAAAGAAATAGGTTATTTTCTGGATAGGTGTTTCATTTTAATGTGATACTTTAATTACCAGTTTTGCCTTATCTTTCAAAAAACTATTCTTTACGTGTTAAAGCTATATACCTATGCTATTTTTAATAGATTTTATAGTTTAAAAAAAGGTTTATATTTTAAACTAGTAATATTAAAGAAGTTTTAAGAATGCATCTTTATTGTTGTATGTTATTTTAAAGATTTTTATCATTAAAAAGTATTCTAGATGAGGTCTTAATTTCTGATTCTTACATTAAATGTATCTGATCATTTTCTGGTCTGGCTACAGTTAATTTATATTATCTATTTATAATAGTTCTACTCTCTTATTCCTAGATTTTTTTGTGTGTAGTTGTACCTAAATCTCACATAATTATTTTTTCTGCCTTTTAAATTATTTTGTCTTTAATCTCAAGTGTACGCAGTTGAACAAAAACTCTCAAACCACCAAATTAAGGAATACTAAATCAATAAAGGGTTTTAAGTCATCCTTTTCTTACTTCAAATTCATTGTTGGGTAGGTTTTGGCATCCATAGTTGTTGAATCTGTAGAAGTTACAGTTTTGTGTGTAAATCTTAATAGTTAGATTAATTTTAATAACTTCCACTCTAATATATTTGGAGGTCATTTATAATTTGTTAGGAAATGTAGGATGATCTTTCCCCTCCTTTTCCCCCTTTATAGGTCTCAAAATAATAAAAATAGGCTTTCAAAATAGTAAGGTTAGAGAAACTCATTTTTGAAATCAGTGTTATTTACTGTAATTGTAGGATGTGTATGAAATAGAAACTTGATAATACCTATTTCTCAGGAACATACTAAAATATTCATAATTGTATATTATTTTCCTTATGTAATTTTGCTGTCTCCTAGTAATCTTGTGTAATTCTGAATTCCACATCTCTGGCCATTTTGGACTCTTATCAAGATATCAGTGGCTTTTATCTTGACCCTCAACTTCTAAGATTTAGTTTTAACTGGGACATACCAACCCTGACATACTTTTCATTCTGTTGGTAGCCATTTGTTTCCTTAAAATAGGAAGTACTGCAGTGGCTTGTGCTGTACTCCAGAAATCAAGGAATTGGCCATCCGTTTAGAGAACCTACCACTATTTTGGGGAATGTTACATTGGAAATGGTTTTAAAATACATTTTAAGTCATAAAAGAGGATTTTTTTCCCCCTTTGGAAAATATATTTTGCCTTAGGCCTGATAATACTTTTTCTGAAATTCATGCCTTAGATGTGGTAGTAAAAGATTGATTCTGTAGTTCTAGTATATTTTAATTACGTCCAGATTTAGCATTGTTCTATATTTTGTCACTTTAAACTTTAGCTAGCACATAACTGATAATGCTCATTTTGGAGTTTACATTTAGGTTATCTTGGTGACTTGTTACCTTCCAGGTCTAGTATTCTGAACTCTAACTTGGCAGTATTTTGAACTCTAACTCATTGAAATTTAAATAGGAAAGTTGTTCTTTCTGCCTCCTGTGGAAATTTAATGTGGACAATATTTAGACTTTATGAATCTTATGTATTGACTCATATGTTCTAGTATTTCTTAAAGCTAAAAATACCATACCACTTGAATATATAAAAAGTTGTAGCATAGTATCACTGTGCAAAAGATGTTTTCCATGTAATCTCATAGTCAAATATTTTTCAGTTTAACAAGTCTCCTGTGGTACTGCATGGCCATTAGGATCTCTTTAGTTTTTCTTACATCTTGATTCCTTCCGTGTTTGCCTTGTTTTTAAATGTTTTTCTAACCTTTACTTTGTTACTTAAATATATGATACCATATTATTAGGGAAATGCTTGAAGTACCTACAAAAAAGAAAGTGATTAATTTTGGAAGAAGGGTAGTTTTGACCTTTATCTTGGTAGACGTGGTCTAAAGATACTAAACTTGAAACTTGTTGCTCAGTTTTGAGGTAATCTCAGCCTCCCAGTCTGTAAAACATAGTAGTTTGGTAATGATGCATGCTCAATAATAAAGACAAATTTTACACATTACTGAGTTTAAAATTCTGCAAATGAAATTATTAAAATCTTCAAATTTGATTATCAAATTTCCCTTAAGAAATTTAATTATGACATACCAAAATATGGAACCTAAAACAGTTTGTTAATCCTTTCAATAATATATTTTACTCAGTAAATAAAGCACTGTGGAATAATGCCTAGTAGATTCAATGTCTTGGGGCTTAAAGTGTGTTAACTTACTATATTTGATTTTTAAATAGACACCAAATCCTACTGCAAGCGAGTTTATTCCTAAAGGAGGATCAACCTCCAGGCTGAGTAACGTGTCCCAGTCAAATATGTCTGCCTTCTCTCAAGTTTTCTCACACCCATCCATGGGAAGCTCTGCCACTGCTGGATTAGCTCCAGGTAAGTTGAGTAACTATTTTCAGTGAGTTCCAGATACCAAATCTGTAAGCACCATTTACTATTATCAGAACTGAAATTGTGTACTTGAATGATTCACATTTGAACACATTATGAACTTTCTGTTCTAGTTTTTGGTACCATAGGCCAAATGTGTAGTTGAGAATTTTAAAGCAAAATTTAAATCTGAATGAAATTACATATAAGGCTTTTTATATTTAAAACTCACAAAAAAATTTAAAGGGGAAAATTGTTATTTAGGAAAAATCCTATCTTTTTATATTTCTCTATTTTTAAGTCTGTGCTGTTACACTCAAACTTATAAAGGCATCAGAAATAGAGGGAATATTTATGTACATATGCCTCAGAGTCTTCCTTTTATATTAAATTTCTAAAAAATAATTTATATCATTCTAAATATATCTTTAGATGGTATTCCCTTTCAGATATTTGATTATAAATGCTATAGTAGTAATTTTAAATTCGGTAAAGTATTATAAGTATTATAAACAGTAATAGAAAAAAAATAGTACATTAGGGGTCATTGTAGTAGAGAAAAACAGCTTTTAGTCACTTTCTGCCAAGTGTACCCATAATGGCAGAAGAATTTGGGCAAATGTGCTTGTACTCCAGGAGTCTTGAAGGCGTAGTTTGATGTTACCCTTTGCGAAATCTATGATTCTTTGCAGTCTTCCTTTTCATATTAAGAATTCATGCAGATTTTGCATCTACTGCTCCATAACATTTATTTTAATATAAAAATATTTACATTTTTAAAATTAACATCACTCATCTCCACTGCTGTGTACCTTGATTTGGAAAGTGAGGTGTGGTATGCACAATCATATTGAATTCATAGTGCTGAGCAGATTGTTACCTTATTTGTAAAATGTCTTGAGTTGCACACACAAATTATGCTTCTAGAACCTATGCAGGAAAATCATCACTTGGTCTTGGACATTGAAAAAAAAAAAAAAACAGTAACAAGGCTGGGCATGGTGGCTCACACCTGTAATCCCAGCACTTTGGGAGGCCAAGGCGGGTGGATCCCTAGGTCAGGAGTTCAAGATCAGCCTGGCCAAGATGGTGAAACCCTGTCTCCACTAAAAATACAAAAATTAGCCGGGCATGGTGGTGGGCGCCAGTAATCCCAGCTACTCGGGAGGCTGAGATAGAGAATTGCTCGAACTGGGAGGTGGAGGTTGCAGTGAGCCGAGATTGCGCCACTGCACTCCAGCCTGGGCGACAGAATGAGACTCTGTCTCAAAAAAAAAAAACAGAAACAGAATGAAATATATATACACAGTAAAACAAAGCGGAAGGATATATCTAGATCAGCCGGGAACTGGTATTGCCTCCAGGGCTTAATCCAATTGGTAAGATAAATCTTTGAGTTAAATGCTGATATATCTAATTCAAGGACCTCTTTGGGAAGAAGAATGGGAGAGGATAAGGATAGCACAGTGGAACAGAGCATCTGTTTTAGCATATAAAGTATCAGTGTACTCGGAGCTTTAATAACCTTGTGTTGTCAAAGATTTTGTCAGCTCCTCATTTCCTCACCATTTTCTCTCTCACTACCTGCCTCCCTTCCAACTCCTCCCCCGACTTGTTCCCTTACCTTTTCTTCTACTTTGGTTTTTTTTTTCAGGTTCAGTTAAATTTGTAAGCATATTCCTTTCTTCCCTAGAGAGCAGAATCAGAATTGAATATCTCTGGTAGCCTAAAAGTTTTATTGTAAGTAATATACTACGACGATTATACTACTAAGATTTTTCTCTCCTTGAGTTGTGTTCACATGATTTACATAAGCATAATCTGCAAGTTAGCTATACACCTAAAATTTCTTAGACATTGTCTAGACCTCTGAGCAGAGTGAATGTAATTCACCTTTATGAGTCTCTTTCTGAAATACCTGCAATAATGGGATCCATATACCAATCAGAAAACTTTGGCCTTCTTAATCACATGCCAATTTATTTTGGCCTAACAGTACTTCCTTGTATCAGAAATAAACATTTGTTAACTTATTTCATCGAACTAATTTAGATTTTCCATTCAAAAAGAAATTAGCCTTTGCAGTTGGAGGAGTTAAAAATATCAAAGGGAATTTTAGATCTTAAAAACATTCAGTTTAAAAAAATTCATTAATGCTTATGGTATAGGTATAAGCTTATTTGGAGGTAGTTGTATTCATTGGTCCCAATTGGACCTCACAATTGAAACTTAGGATGAAATTAATTAATTTAAAAATTAAATTAGCTGAAAAACTATTCTACATAGCCTTAGCATTAAAATGGTTATTCTGGCTCCTCTTAATGATGAAACTAATCGCTCTCTGGAACTATTGGAAATAGGTCATTATATCCTATGAAATGTATTAATGAATTCTAATAACTGTTATTTTAAAAGTGTTCTTCATTCACATGACAACAGTTAAAATATTTTTTCAAAAAATACTGAAATGAATGATTTTGCATAATTATATTTTCCATTTGGTTTATTGGCTTGACACTCTCTGGAGATGAGCAAAGAAAAAATTTAAAATTTAAGTCTGCCTTTTGGAAAAACCATTGCACTGTCAGTGTCTTCCATCATTTCTTACCCACAAATGTTAATTTGTTTAAGGAAGTATTCTTCACATTTGCAATGTGAGGTTAGAGAATAAGTGTAGAGTTTATTTACCTACTTTAGGGGTGATTTAGTTTATTTTTAATGCTTACTGTCTACTATAGGTGTAACTCATTGATAATTTTTAGTTACAGGTTTTTAATTTTCTTTTAAAATTTCTATACCCAAAATGATTGCCTTTAAAAATATGTCAGATTACTACAAAATATGAAACCTTAAATACTTTGACACTTTGTATACTAATGTTATTTTCATTACATATGGGAAAGTACCTATCTAAATATATTTTTGACCAAATATATTTGTCAAAATTTTTAGGCCATTTTATTTTGGCCTAGTATTTGCTGTTGAGTGGATGTTAAGAGTGGCTTTCATCAAATTTTAAGGAACAAAGACATAATGCCTGGTACAAAAGAGGCTCTGAGTGAATCACATTGCTTTTTTAAAACTTTGTTTTGATCACGTAAGAAAAAATAAATCATGTTTTTAGTGTATGCCTCAGTGTAAGAAAGAAAACTATTATACAAAGATTTGAATTTAATCACAACTAATTAAATTTAAAAGGCGTTAAAAATGTGTGGCATATATTTCTATCAAATTGTATACACACCCGCTTTATTCTGTTTTAAGGAATCAAGAATCTATAGATACATTTTTGTTATGCACATTGAACCTATGAACAATAGCTACATTTCCAGGTATCTTTTGTGAAGGTAGTTGTTTTAATGATATTAAAGATACGGCACTTGGGCTTCATTGTCTTTGAGAACCCCTACAATTATATGCATCTTTTTATTTGCAAATATGCATTTTTCTCTGGCAACAGCTTTTATTATCCTCTCAGAAGTTCACAGCCTTTCAAAAGTTCAGAACCACTGTTTGTTTTTGTTTTTGTTTGAATCGGAGTTTTGATCTTATTGTCCAGGCTGGAGTGCAATAGTTCGATCTCAACTCACTGCAGCCTCCACCTCCTGGAGAACCATTGGTTTAACACAACTTTAACAAGATTGATTTCCAGAGTGTTACATAGTAAGAATACTTTTAAGTAACATATAGCCTAAGGATACATTTTTCTACTAGCTCTTGCTTAGGCAGAGGGTTGTTTTTTTTTTTTTTTTTTATTAGATGTGTGGAAACGAAAATGATAGTTTATGCTTTAATTTTTGTGCCATGAAAAGTAATTTTATCATGAGAACTAATTGCTGAATGTTCTTTTTTCATCAGAAGTTTTCCTGAGTGTTTTTATTTAATAGTAGACTTGGTTAACTAAGTCTTCATGTGCTCTAATTACTTCAGTGTTAACAAATTCAGAGCACCACAGTGTGTTTGAAAATGACTCTAAGTGCAGCAGGAGCAGCATACATTTCTGGGTAGTATTCTTGCGTATTATTTGGTGGTTTAGTGCACAATTGTATATCAGGAATTGAGCATCTCTTCTTCTGCTTAATTATTGTGTGTGGGCCCTTGGGAGGGACAGAGGTGAATTCTTGTATTTGCAAATATCATCATTGATTTATAAATAAGAAAAAGAGTCACAGTGACTTTCAGCATTTTTCAAAATTCATGCCTTTAAGATGAAAATAGTGCAGGTTTTTAAAATCATTAGATATGTTTTATTGTAAATTATTATTACTTTAGAGAAAGGGTCTCACTCTGTCATCCAGCCTGGAGTATAGTGGCATGATCATATCTCACCAGCTGCAGCTCAAGCAGTTCTCCTACCTCAAGCTCCTGAGTAGCTGGGACTATAGACATACGGCAATTTTAAAAATTCTTTAAAAAATTTTTTTTGTAGAGATGAATTCTCACTATGTTGCCCAGGCTGGTCTCTGACTTACCTCAAGTGATCCTTTCCCCTCACCCTTTCAAAGTGCTAGAATTATAGAGGTGAGCCACCCCACTCAGCCTTTACTGCAAATTATTAAGGCAAACTCATATGATTGATACAGGGAGAATCATCTAATTATTATATCATAATTAGCATTATTAAATAATTGTATTCATTTATTACCAAGTTTATTATAGGCTTTTGGAAAAATAAATCCAAAGAAAATTATGTTCTTAGATCCAGTTTTTAAAAAATACTGAACAGTCATTTCTTACATATTCCTGAGGTTTGGTGCCAAATTGGTGGGTAAAATTGGCTAATACCCTTTTTTAAAAAACATTTTTAGCTAGAGAAAGATGTGAGGGAAAAAATGGAAGGGAGAGAACAAGGAGAAATTAGTATTTGTCATTCTCATTCAGAAATATCAAAACTTTTTATGAATGTTGTAGACTAAAAATAGTTATTTACTGTTACAATATTGAAGGATTAGGGGAAGCAGATTGTTTTCAGTTTTAAAGTTCTATGTTAAAAAATAAAATTCTGTGATTGATTAGGTCTATAGCATTTCATGTCATAGATGAGAAAACGGAGGTTTAATTTATTTGAATTATGTAGTAGTTGGTTTAGGCAATAACGTGATACTGGTTATTGATCTAAGTGGAAACTTTGGGATTTACATAGTCCAGCCTTGTGCAAGCCTAGAGGTGACGTATCTGACAGATTTGTCATCTGTTCTCTGCGTAGTCACTTACAGTAATATAACGAATTAATTAACCAACCAAGGCAGCCAGCCCAGTGTACATTGTAATAGTTTGAATAAAAAAGAAAATTCAGTCTTCTGCTAAACCAAAGTCTGTCTTGTCTATCTTCCATCCACTTGTCCTAGTTCTCTCCTTTTTTGTTGGATGGGAAAAAAAATCTTTCCTACATGATAGTTCTTTTAGTTATTTTATTTTTTAGCTAGTTCTATGTGGGTCCATATAACTGATTTATTTCTAAGACAATATGGCGTCAGGCAACTGGGAAGAAGTGGTATTCAACGCATTGTATAGGTCCAAAATTGTGAACTCTTGTAAGTCATAAGGAGTGGAACACTAGTGTGGGTAAAATTAAATCCATAGGTGTGTCTAGCTAGCTATGTTACTACTCTGATATCCAGCTAAGGAGTATACCATTGGGAGAATGGAAACTCTTTGGAAAGTTCTTTTTTTGGGAGAACAGGTTGAATCTGTGCTCTTAAAGGTGGTGAATATCTAAGCTCAGGCTTAAAATTTCATTGTGTATTTTAGGGCTGTACATTAAGTCTTTCAAGGCACAAAAACTCCATAAGCTTTTGCTTTAGATTATTTTGTGTTTTACTAAGGGATATAATTATTAAAAATAAAAATTATAACCATATTTATGTAGTTCTTAAACATTACCAATTTTAATAAATGTTACAGATTTTCCTTGTGATTGTTTTGTCTCAAAAGTCTACTGTTAAATGGATTCTATGGAATAGTCAAATAATTATAGCTCAAATTAATTTGATATTTCCATCTAAATTGAATTATTTGAATTAGTTTTGTACTTAATAGTGGTAGTTTAGCATGAAAGTATCCTTCTAATTGTTTTAAATATTAATTAGATTTCCTAAACATTTCACAAAATGCTTAAGAAGGGACCATGACATTTCTCATCTAGTACAAATGTAGATATAAATGGTGCTTAATAAATGCTTATTCTATATAAGACTTCATTTTTGTCTTAGAAAATAATTTTGTAATTGGTAGGTGTCTCAAGTACAGTGAATTTTAATTAATAAACATCTTTGAAGAACTAAAAACTGCAGATGTTCAAGAATATGCAGATGAATAGTCAAATGAGGAACAGAAATGTACCTGTTTTAACAGGATCAAAACTAGAGTCACTGTGTATTTTGGGATGCTAAAGCATTCTTATAACCAGTTAAAGTATTTGTATTTTTAAATTGCATGTTTCCATTCTTTGTAACTACTTTGTTTTTCAGGTATATTCAGCAGAATCATTCAAATCTTTCCAAGTTCTTTAGTTTGGAGAGTGCTTTCTACATTAAAAAAATAAGTAAATTAACAACTATTTTATGATTAAGATCAGGGATCTCAAGGTTTTTGAGAAGTGGACCTTTTAATTGCCCTGTCATGAGGAGCTCATCCTAGAAGGAAGCTTCTCTGTGTATGTGTGTGTAAGGACACAGATTGTGGTGCCCCTGGAAAGGTTACTAACAGTAGAACTGTAGAATCATAACAGGGTTGGGAGTGCCTGCTGGCTATATTCCCTTCCCAGTTGGGAATTTCAGGAAACTGAGGCGAGACGTTTATGGCGCAGAGAGGGATGTGGCTGCTGCAGCTGGCTTGGAGACCTGTCAGGTAAGGCTTCAATAGCTACTGGTAGATGATCTACTGGTTGTGGAATTCCTGGTTAATGTGTCCTGATAGGTTTAAGAGTTCCTACTGTGAACTTCCTGTTTAAATCACATTGAATTGGTTGTTTTGTCCCATAATTAGGGGGTAGGGGCTGGATGGGAGTGGGTAGGGTTTCCCTTTAATACGAGTTACCGATCCAGTGATCTACAGCTGCGGCAAAGTCTCTTGCTGCTCTCTGGATGGCTTTCAGTGTATTATGACTCAATTGCCTTTAGAAAATGGTACCGGTTCTATTAAAGTAGCTATGTGATTTTCAGCATACCGCTTGGTTACTGTGTTTTAGAGTCTTCAGTTCTGTAAGAAGGTAATAGTAGATGTTTTTAAGTCTTTCTAATCTAAAATTGTTTTGTTTTGTTCTTTTCGAGACATGGGAATCTATAGAAGAATAGAGGACAGTAAACAGAGACGGAAATGAAAACAGTGGTGAGAAGTAGTAAAAAGGGAAGGATAACATTTGTACTAGACTTAAAAAAGATTTCAGAAGGCATATGGACTTCTTGGCATATTCTGTGTAAATAGAAAGTCTCCCCACACCTACCTTTGTTTCATAGATGGAGATAAGGGGACTTTTGTTTCAGCAGTATAAGATTAGAGTCTGGGGTGAATCAGAGTGTTATATTGGTTCTGGATGAACGGAGAGGCATAGAGAACAGGTGTAAATAAATGCCCAAGAATATTTCTGATCTGATTCATAGCTCAATGTGGAGAGTTAGACGTCGATCTTCCTTCCACCCCCTTCTTTAGTCAAATACGTTGAGAGCACTAGGGGTCATTTTTTTTTCTTTGACTTTTTAGCTCAGTGATACCCAGAGCAGTGTGCCTACTCAGTATTTGTGTGAATAAATTTACTGTTCTGTGTGTACATGTCTAGTTAGGAGTGGTCCTCTAATTCTATAGGAATGAATCAGATGGTTGTAGTCCCTTCTATTTCTTGAATTATCCTTTGATTCTTCTCAGCTTGACCATGAAATTCATCTTTTTCTTATTCAAACTGCCTTTCAGATGTAGTTACTCTAGAGTAGGGCATGCAGGTAGGGTCTTAGTAAAAGGAGAGGGATTATAGATGCGGCCTTTTTCAAACCCCCAATGCACATAAGCATGTAAATTCTACCCATAAATACTTGCAACAACCTAGATGTGGAGTGCATATTTATTATGGTGATAATGTTTAATTCTAAATTCTTCAGTCATGAATCTCTTACATTTGATATGTCTGAAATAAGATGTTTTCTTATGATTTCATAAGCACTTTCCTATATTTTACATGTGGTTATCTAGATTTTAGTATATTATACATAGTAATTAATAACTAATAGTCATTTGGTGGGGGTACATTTGAGAAAACAGTAAAATTAACATTGTTTAATAAACAATAAATTAGCATTAATATATTAACATCAGTAGGATGTTAATATATTTTTAGTCACCAACTGCTCTCTCAGCTATAGTTAATATAGGTTGTAATTTTATTGCCCACTGTGTGTGAGGTGGTGGTAAGTTAAACTGCTGAAACAAATAGGTCCAAAATATAATGACATGGCTTAACATAACAAAAATGTATTTCTTGGTTTTATAATACTCCAAGGCAAGTGTTCAGGTTGGCTAGGATGCTCTTCACATAACTTACAAGAGTCACAGGCTAAGGGCTTCTCAGCTTCTCTCCAGTGACCTGGAAAGGAAGGGGAAGAGCATGAAGGAGCAAGATTGGGAAGATGGGCTGGCCCAAGCCTGGAAGTTTCTCCTGTGATGACTTTTGACTAAAATCTGGACTTAAATTATTTTAAGCAGCTTGGCTATATTTCCCAGCCTCCTTTAGATGCAAAAGTTTTAACAGATGATCCTGGTTATCTCATGAATATACATTTGGGGTATTTTCTCATTTGCATCTTTTGTAATTACTTTAAAAATATCACCAAAGCAGCTGTAATAACTGATTTATCTAGCGTCAGGGGAAATGAATCTTTCCAGTATACTTGAATTTTTTGGATATCAGAAGCTTACAGTTTTAATTGTCATAACTTTATATTTTCACACATTTTTCCATAGTACTCTCTGGCTTAAAACAAAATATAATCTTATTTTTTGATGACTCTTGTTCAACTGTATGTGCCTCAGTAGTTGTATTGAACCAGAATACTCTGAAACCCTTTACGTATCTGAGTTTGTAGAGCAGTTTATTTCAAGTTATGTAATTATTTAGATTTGTTATTCGTTCCACTGCTCTTCTGCTCCAGTGAATTAGATTATAACTCTTTGAAGGTAGGTCTTTCTCTTGCTTCTGAATCTCTTAAAGTGCCTGAAAGTAGTGCCTTGAATGGCCATAATCTGGCAAGCTTACTTTGATCATTTTTTTGTTTTTATTGGCTTTTTTATTGGTAACTCTGTTTTGCTGTTAGTATTTCTGCCTTTATGACAGTGATTCTCAAATTTCAGTCTGTCAGAATCACCTTGAGCCTTGTTAAACCTCAGCATTTGCGTAGTCCCATCCCCAGAGTTTCTGATTTAGTATCTCTGGGTGAGCCAGGGAAGATTTTCTTTTCTAATGTGTTCCCAGGTGTTACTGATGATGCTACTTGTCCTGGGACTTCATTTTGAGAATGACTGCTCTTTTTAGAACTTTCATCATTCTTATCTCTTCTTTCCTCTTAATCTCCCTTTCTCCTCCTCCTCCTAATCTGCTGAGAGCTAACAACACAAGTACATCTTTTAGTACCTCTTTTTTTTTTTTTCTTTTAAAGTGAGAAAAAGGCTTTAAGTCAAGGACTTGAATTGTTTCCTATGAATAAGGTACATGGGCTTTATATTATCCTTTGGCTAAGTCTAGTATCACTTCATTTCTGGTTAACGTTTGTGTTCTGAATAACTAAAGTTACCGTTGAATCCATGAATATACTGATGCTTAGTCATTAATAAATCTGGGAAACGGATTCCTTCCACCTTTGTAATGTTAGTGAGACAAAATATAAATTAGTTAATATAATTTTTAGTTTTTCAAAATACTTAAAAAATGAGTAACAGAAGTACCGTGGCTGTTGAAAATTTAAAACCCTTAGCCAGGCACAGTGGCTCATGCCTGTAATCCCAGCACTTTGGGAGGCTGAGGTGGGCGGATCACCTGAGGTCGGGGGTTCGAGACCAGCCTGACCAACATGGAGAAACCTCATCTCTACTAAAAATACAAAATTAGCCGGGTGTGGTGGTGCATGCCTGTAATCCCAGCTACTCAGGAGGCTGAGCCAGGAGAATCGCTTGAACTCGGGAGGTGGAGGTTGTGGTGAGCGAGATTGCGCCATTGTGCTCCAGCCTGGGCAACAAGAGCGAAACTCTGTCTCAAAAAAAACAAAAAACAACCTCAGGCAGCATCCCATGGATGAAAAAAACAAAAGAAAACCCTATGGTTCTGGAGCTAGTAATCATATATCTTTTATTTACATGTATGTTTTAAAATTGTTAACCAAAAATCAACTAAATTGTTCAGATGAGAACATGTCCTGGCAAAAAGACAGTAAGAAAAACAACTATTAAATTGTTGTTAATGTTAGAGAAATAAGAGGCACTTATTGATTCAACCACAGTGTTTCCTGGAAATCAACTTTAATTTTTGTTTGTACTTTGGTGATAGCTTTTTCTTCATTGGAAAGAAACCCAAAAGTAAAATTACATTGTTAACTATTGTTAATCTTACTTTTTTGTGTGAATTTTTGTAATTAATTTTCATAAGACACTCTTTTCTTAGAGTAAATTTCTTGTTTGTAAACAAAACAACACAACTTATCACTGTGAATGAAGGATACCATTCACTAAAACATTCACTGCCACTCGAGAAGAAGAAAATGGTTCTTTTGAATCAAAAAAGTTATGTTTAGTAGCTAACACCTTTCTTCCCCATTTTGATGCTTCATTTAAATAATCTTAAGTGTTATGATTTAAAAGATTGTGCCACCATTGAAGAGTCTAGGGGAGATCCTGTCCTTTTAGATCATTTGGCCTCGTTTGGGGACAAGCAGGTAGGTCACTGTTTTGTTTCTTCAAACATTACAGTGACCAAAGTAAGTAACCTACTATTACAGGCCAATGGCTAAGGATCCTTCTAGTGTAGTTAAAATCCTAACGCTGTTTTTTTAAAATGTGTTGAGTTATTCATGTTTTTGGGATTTAGGCACTGTATTTTACACAGTTAATATTCTAATGATATTTATTTAATTAATTAATGACAGTTCATCTAGAAATGACACCACTGATACAGGCAAGGCTGAAGTTACGTCAAAGGGAAAATTACGTGTAGACAGGAAAAACAAAGTAATGGTGTAAGCTGTGATCTCCATCAAATATTGAAGACTGTGTCCTTGATAAAGCTCAGGTTAAATTCATCATATAAATTGACATGTGCTTGAGTTTGGTCAATAAGATTAAATACATTTTATGAGGAAGTTTTAGGGTACTTAATTATTTTATTAATGCTTACAGTATTTCTAATACCAGATTAGTCTAAGTATCTATCATAGATAGATATTCAGTGAAAATGAAGTATGATTTTATAAATTAGTTAATCAAATTCTGTAGTTATTAATGGGAAAATCAGAGATGGAAATTAAGTTGAAATTATTTTGGCTAGATCCACATGACCTTTGTTAAAGGTGGTTTACATATAAAAATATGTCTAGGCAACATAGCAGGACCTGGTCTCTCAAAACAAGTAAGCAAGCAAACAGAAACAATTATAGGCAGGTATGGTGGCGCACACCTGTAGTCCCAGCTACTTGGGAGCTTGAGGTTGGGAAGATTGCTTGAGCTCAGGAGTTCTCAAGGCTGAGGTGAGCTCTCATCACACCACTGATCTCCAGCCTGGGCAGCACAGCAAGATCCTGTCTCTAAAAATGAAAATAAATAAAGCCTTTTAGAGACTGTTGAAATTTGTCATTTTATTGCATAATATAAAGAGAAAAGTTTGTATTTTAATCAGTTTATGGTGTTATAATAGAAATGTCACTGTTAAATGGTAATAGGATAAACATTTCACAGTTTTCCTTATATTTACCCAAAAGTAAAAACTAGTTCTTGTTCTCAAACAAATGAAAAAGAATACTTTATTTGTAATATCTTTATAGCCTCATTCACATAATTTCTAATCCCCCCCTTTTTGGAGGCTATAAAAATGAGGATAAAGGGTTAGAAATTTCCAAGAAGTGACTGTTAAGATAGATATTGAAGGATAGCAAAATAAGAGTAGAATTAGGTATCATGAAGAACACAGTCTTTGAATCCAAGGTTCAGTTTACCATTAATCTTGATGTTGGATACTTCAAGAATAGAAAATTGTTCTATTGCATTTTAAAAAACTGTTGTTTTAATGGTAGCTATTGATTTGACCTATTTATACTTTAAGTGGGATATATTATATTTGCATATAGAAGATAAAGCTCTGCTAGCTTCAACGTAAAAGAAAAATTCTATGAAATGTATGCTCACTTTGGCAGCACATGCGCTAAAATTAGAACAATGCAGAGAAGACTAGCATGGCCCCTGCACAAAGATGACATGCAAATTCATGAAGCATTCCACATTTTATCTTTAAAAATTTGAAAGACTAAAAAATTTATGAAATAGATTCTGTATTGAGAATTTAATTTCCATTGGCATAAAAACGAATGATTTGCACAAAATTACATATACATGTAGTAGGAATCCCAGTAAGTATTTAGATAAGGGCCCTGCTAATTTGAGTTCTAGGATGAACAACTTTTATCCAAAAAAAAATTTTTTTAAGACTCCCTTTTATTATGTTAGGCTAAAATTGTAACCCGTTGACGGAAAATAACATAACTATGATCTATGGGGAAATTAGGCCTCTATGAAAATAATGATTTCTGAGTATACATATTCCTCATCAGTTTTACAGAACAAGTTTTTAGGTTAGACTCACTGTAAACCTTAATCTGGATTTACAAATTAGAATACTATTATCTTTTTTTTCTTGAGTAGCTTAATAGATACCCAGCATGCATATTGTTAAACTAGAATATAAAAATTTTAAATCAGTAATTCTGAAAGGCAAATGTATTGGTGTAGTTAGGAAAATCATGGGTAGTAACTTTGGATGGTTGCTTTTACTGATTTTTAAAAAATGGTACTGATTTTTTTAAAAAATTAAAAACCTCATAGAGAAGAAGAGATTTTTGTGATTTTCTCAAGTGCATTTTTTCATAATATTTTGGAAATTATGACACTCTTTTTTTTTCCTCCTGAGGTGGAGTCTCACTCTGTTGCCCAAGCTGGAGTGATGTGGCACAGTTTCAGCTCACTGCAACCTCAGCCTCCTGAGCTCAAGCAATTTTCCTGCCTCAGCCTTCTGAGTAGCTGGGATTACAGCTGTGCGCCACCACACCCCGCTAATTTTTGTACTTTAGTAGAGATGGATTTCACCATGTTGGCCAGGCTGGTCTTGAACTGCTGACCTCAAGTGATCTGCCCACCTTGGCCTCCCAAAGTGTTGAGATTACAAGCGTGAGCCACCATGACTGGCCTGGAAATTATGACATTCTTATTAGAATTGCAACTTACTTTGTTTGGAGGAAAAGTATATTGTGTAGTTGGGTGCATTTTCTATGTTATAAATTAATTTTGTGTTTGAACATTTATTCCTTGAGGAAGTTGTAAAGCTACCTCAGGATGTCATAAAATCAGTGTAGAGATGAAACAGGCTTTTATGGTTTCCCTGGCTAACATCAGGTTTATAGTCTTTCTAAAATCTAATCTCCTTGATGTTTTCTCTTTGTATTTCTATAAAAAGAATATAGTGGCAACTTAAAAATTTTGTCTAATGAAAAGTAATTCATTTCAACAAAAATTGTTTTATTGCATTAACATTGGCTTCACATTAATCTTTTAAAAATTAACCAAAGATGCATATCAGCATTTCCCAAGATGCTTTTAAAATATACATTGCTGACCAGGACCCCTAAACCTACCAATTCAGTTTCTCATCCAGATCCTCCATTTTTCTTTTCATTTAGTTCTATACATGTCTACTTTCAGAAAGCCTTTCAGGTATTGTGATGTGCAATCCTATTTAAGAACCAGTACCTTAGGAGAATTGAGGCAGTGAAGAAGCACTAGTGTAGTCTGGGACAGTGAGGGAGAACAGGCTCCCCCTTTCTCATACTTTCAGTTCCATGTGGGTGTTGTTGTTATTATTTTAGAAGGCTGAGTCTTGCTCTCTTTTCCAGGTTGGAGCGTAGTGGAGTGATCTTAACTCACTGCAGCTTTGAATTCCTGGGCTCAGGCAATCCTCCCACCTTGGCCCCCCGCCCCCCAAAGTGCTAGATTACTGGCCTCCATATGTTAATAATTAGAAGAAAACTAACTTGCCTTCATACCTCAGTTCATTTTAGAATTTATTCTTACCCTACATTCTGTTTGCTGAGTTAAGGCTTTTTCTTGTCTGGGCTCTTATGAAGTTGAGTAAATTGATTGTCTTCTGCTTAAGTATTTATTTTTCTTTCTTTTTTGTTTTTAATTTCAAAACCTTCATTTTAGCCCAATTTCTGAAAGATTCTTAAACAAGAAACTTAAGATTTATTTTTGTGCTCTTCATTTTCCATATCTACTTGGCTTTTGTATTATGTCTCTGAACTGTCTTCTATTTTTCTTTTTTACTCTTGCCATCATAGCCTCTTCTGTGCGCTGTTCAAAGAGACTAATTGGTCTATCCTTGCCTTTCCTTTTTTGTATAATGACAAAAGTAATCTTAAATATAGACCAGATCATGACTAAATTGTCATTAGAATAAAATCCAAGCCCCTTACAATGGCCTGGATAATCCGTTTTATATAGCTATAATCTCATCTGTCACTCTTTCCCTTGTGTACTTAGTTCTGAGCTTACTGACATTCCCCAAATAATGTAAAGCTCCTTTGACTCATGTTCTCTGTATGTGTCATTCCTCCTATGCTTCCCATGGCTGGTTCCCTCTCTTCTTAGGCCCTTGCTAAAATGTCACTTATAAAAAAAGGCCTTTGACTAACAATGTAAAGGAAGTTTCCCACCATTATTTTCCATCCTCTTCCCTGTTTTCTTCCTTAAAAAGAATTGAAGTTTCTGTTAAAATACTACCATCTTTCTTTTCTGACTAAATAGAACTAGGCCTTTAACTTTACTTCATGTTAGGACCTCACTGTCTTATTAAGTATATTTCCTGTTCTTTAAGAATATGTACTTAAACATGGTCAGCCTTTTCCCTGTCTCTGTGCCTTTGCTTGGGCTTTATGCTGCCTGGAAGGCTCTCCTGTTTATTGACATCTTTGTCTACTTTTTATTGATGAGGTCAGATGTCTTTTTCTGGAAATCATTTCTACTTCTGTAGTCATTATAGTATCTCCCATTTCTTTGCTTTTATAGTGTGTTGAGTATCTCGTAATTTTAAAATATTTTTATATTAAATATAATTTTTAATATTTTAATATTTTCTCTAGTTTAATATTTTCTAATTTTAATATTTTCAATTAAAAAATAAAAAATATTTTAATTTAATTTTCTAATTTTAATATTTTCTCTAATATATATGTGTGCATATATATACAGTATTTTAATTTTCATATATTAAAGACATTTAAAGTATTTTAAATATATATGTACACATATATATACATATATATTAGAGAAAGACATGTATGTATTTTTTATAGTGTATCATAATTTTTCAATATTTTTGTGTTTCTCTAATATATATGTATATATGTGTGTGCATATATATTTCAAGTATTCTAAATATATCTAATCTCCCTGATGTTTTAAAGTACTTAACGTATTTAAAATATATATGCACACACATTTATATTCATATACAAGACGTTTATATATATTAAAATACATATATTTTAAATATATATGCACACACACACACACACACACATATATATATATACATATACATACATATGCATATATATTTTAGAGATAGGCTGTAGCCCAGGCTGAAGACCAGTGGCTTGATCGTAGCTCACTGCACCCTCAAACTCCTGAGCTCCTGCCTCACCCTCTGGAGTAGCTGGGACTTGAGGCACTCACCACCACGCGTGGCTGATTTTGAAATGTTTTTCATAGAGTGGTTGTTTCACTATGTTGCCCCAGGCTGATCAAACCCCTGGCCTCAAATGATTCTCCTGCTTCTGCCTTCCAAAGTATTGGGATTATATATGGGACTCCTGTGCCTGACGTCAGCTTCATGTTAGTTTTATATGTTTTTGTTTCCTCCACTAAAGTTAAATGTTTCTGGGGTGTTTTATCCTTTATTGTGATCACATATGGAGAACTACAGTTAAGTGTTAAGAGTGAACATTTTTAAGCATTTTAATGAGCTTTATGATACAGTGTAAAGTGTGTGAGTTTAGACCTAGGTCTTATTCTCAATATCTTGAGTCTTTAGAACCTTGCTCAGTGCTTGATTTCATGCAGTGGTTCCAATGAGCTTTCATATATAGGTATAGATCAGAATAATATATGGTGCTTTGAAAATATAAATTCTCTAGTCCCCATCTAGGACCTAACACCAGATTTGAAGCATCAGCCTTTATATATATATAAAAGGTAATCAGTTATTTAATTAGATTCTTAAGGCATTTAGAATACCAACTTGTGAGGATAAATTCCATTCGTTAGGGCAAACAAAGATTGCAGGTAGCCCTGGAGCTAAGGAGTAGCTTTGATTTTTGGTAAAATTTGTGAGTCCACAGCTTTCTGATCAATCTTGCACTGCTCTGTAATCTCGTATTTCTCTTTTTCTGTGTCGAAGATCTCACCTTTCTGGTGTCTGGGCTTCCGCAGCTGCTGCTTCTTGAAGTAAGCATCAGTAAGATGTTTTGGGATTTTTACATTGCTGATATCAATTTTGGTTGAGGTGGCAATGGCAAATTTCTGGTGCATTCTTCATAAAGGAACTCGATTGAGGACCAGAGGTCCAGTCACAAGTAACAAGCCACTAGCCAGCTGCTTCAGGAAAACCACTCTCTTGCCCCTGTGAGGATGATCAGAATGGTCCCGGGGGCAATGCTGGCTTGGGAGTTTTCTCACGTGCTGACTGACGGGTTTTTTGCCATGGCTCAACAGCTTTCGAGGCACATCTTTAGTAGGATAATTCCTAGGCATTTTGCAAAGTTTAACCACCCAGGTACCGCCATTCTTGTCACTAGTTGCAAGAACTTTCTTCTTTTTCTTTTCAACCTGGGATTTAGCAGCTGAGTACTTCCTCTTGTACGTGGCCTTTCTGGAATACACAGCAGATAGGGAATGCCCGCCAATTCCTCTGACAAGGACAGGATTGTGGCTGCAATGAGGCATCCCTTTCTTGGGCTTGTTAGCCTTGAGGTAACCATTTTTTACTTTGCCACCAGCATCAGCCTTCTTGGCTTCAGATTTCTTCTCTTTAGGATCCGGCTTCTCAACTTTTTCACCCGCCATCTTGCAAGATGGGAAGGAGTTATCCATATTTTTAAAAAATTCATGGAATTCTAACATATACCCCCCTTTTTTTTTCTTTTTGTCTTGAGAAAATACATATACTCCTTTACATCTAGAGTAAAAAATGTTGAAAATGCCAGAACATTTGAAGGAAGGTTAATTGTATCTGATTTGAATGAAGGTATAAAGGAAACAAAGATTCACGGAAGAGAAACTATTCGAGATGGGTTTTAAAGGATGGATAAGATTTTTAAAATCTGTTTTAAACATGGGCAGTTGAGAATCAGTGAAGTTTGTTGTTTCTTTCTATTTGCTTTAACCAGTTTAGCATTAAAGAGAGAAATGTTCTCAATCAAGAATTTTTTTTTTTTTTTTTTTTGGAAACGTCTTGCTCTGTTGCCAGGCTGGAGTGCAGGTGTCTGATCTTGGCTCACTGCAGTCTTTGTCTCCCAGGCTCAAGTGATTCTCCTGCCTCAGCCTCCCAAGTAGCTCGGACTACAGGTGTGCACCACAACGCCCAGCTAATTTTTGTATTTTTTAGTAGAGACGGGGTTTTGCCATGTTGGCCAGGATGGTCTTTATCTCTTGACCTCGTGAGCTGCCTGCCTTGGCCTCCCAAAATGCTGAGGTTACAGGCGTGAGCCACCGCACTGGGCCTCAATCAGTGATTTTTAAAAAATTAATTTAACCTAAATTAGGTAAAGAGTGAACGTCTGTGAAGAAAATCTCAGACATAGTACCAAGCCATAGGCTTAGAGCAGGGTTCTTCTTATTTTTGTAAAGATGGGGTCTCCCTACATTGCCCAGCCTGATCTTGAACTCCTGGACTCAAGTGATCCTCCTATCTGGCTTCCCAAAGTGTTGTGTTTTGTTCGTTTGTTTTTCTTAAAAACAAACCATACCTTGGTATCAGTGCACATTGGTTAAATACCAGCTCTCTAAAAGTGATGAATTTGCATGACTATTAAAGTATTGAGATCATATGGATTATTTTGTTTTACAGAGCTCTATCTTAGGCTCTTAGTACCTGCTTTTGCTATGTGGAGTTTCTTTTTGTTTTATCTTTTCAAGTAATTATATGTAAAGAGTAGAATTTTGTTTTAAAATTAGAATTGCTAGGCAAGTGAAAAGGTTAGATTGGGCTGGAACATGGAAAAATTAATGGAAAATGGCCTAGAGGTAAAGTTTTTTTCTTTTTTTCTTTTTTTTTTTTTTTTAAACATGTTAAGTACCTGATGCTCCTATTTTAAAATCTTTAACAGTTTTATTTGCCATTAGCATCCCAGAGTTTGGCACATTGTTTCTTGAGGGTTGTCAGAATGTGAGGAGAAGAGACTAATAGATAATAAGACTGGAAAGATGGGTTGGAACTTACCTGTATCACAGGAACTCAGAAATGAGCAAGCAACCAAATCTTAATGCTTAATTATCATTTCTGCCCCTAGAGAACCTGTGAATCAGGAGCACCAAAACTTAATTAGAGCTTAGAACATTAGTTTTCATACATTTTTTAAAATATAGCAATACTCTTGTGAAGTCTATGTATAAACCCCCAAGCCTAAAGTTATATAAAGCAGATAAAGCTGGAATTTACAGGGTCAGGTTTATTACATTAACTCATAAAGCTATTCAGTGAGAATAACAAGGCTATGTGGTATTTTGTTGAAAATAATAGCTTCAAATTGGTGGATGAAGAATAATAATTAGCTTCGTATTCTTAAAGTCTCCTTTTTCTATATTTTTAATCATACAGTAATATGAAAATCATGAATCCCATGGGTAAGTTGTGCACTCACGTGTTCAAATTTATCTGAGTACATGTGCATTTAGATTATTGCAGAGTTACTACCTTCTTAATTTTAAAAAATCTATATATATTCACAAGGCTGACAAGAAAGAAGCCTTACATTGAGGTCTGCAGGAAAATATCCTAACCCAACACAAATTAAGTATATTGGTGTTGGTATGTTAAAACGTGAACACATATTAATTTGGACCTGCATTTGTGTTTTTATTGATTTAAATAGTAGAAAAGCAGATAAATAGAAATTCAAATCAGGCATTTACAAAACCCCAAGGCATTGCCGGAAGCCTAAGGTTCTAGTTAATACTGTTTTAAAACCACTGCCATTGGTGGCCTGTTTCTCAGTAGGAGGGAATTTACCAGTACATGGATTAAGGAGGCTGGGGAGGCTGCAGCTTTTCTTAGCTGAGATTCCTCATTTGAGCCAAAGAATACAGAAAAGTGATATAAGCGATTATTTTCTCATTCTCTAAAAGGGTAATATCCATCAGGTGCCATTCATTATACAATGGGTGTTTAGCTCATTGGTGCTTAATTCCCCTGGAACCCCTTTGAGAAAGGTTGGGAAAGTTAGGAATCAATAAGGCATTAAAAACCAAGCAACCAAACAAAAAAACCCACTTAACCAAAATGTGAGATGCCTGAATTCAAATGAGTACAATTTTCAAAACAATGCATGGTCACTATTGTGTTTCACAAGCCTGAGCTCTCAGGCACCGAGTTTATGGCTGAGAATCAAGATTTGTTCATTTGATTAATAGCATTGATACTTTTTCTTAAAATGAAAAGTTGTATTGGTCACCTTCCTGATTCTATCTGGATGCAGGCTTGAGTAATGTGTTTATTTTGTAAAAATAAAAAAAAATTAATTCATACAAAATGGAAAAAATTGTTTCAGTGTTTTGAAATTAGCTTGAACTCTTTAGTTCCTTTTCTTATTTTTTTCCCTCTTTTTTCCGTAACAGCATATTGTTATAGACAAAACCACTAATTCATAAAATGGGAAGCCTCCCTTGTTTTGTTATGGCATATCTTGAATCTCAAAGGCTATGCATGTTGATTTTTTTTGTTTGTTTGTTTTAGACATAATAAGGAAGGCAAGTCACTATTCAGGTCTTGAAACAGAACCTGTTACTCTTTTTAATCCTCTGATTCAGAATATTTTATTTAACAAGTGAATCAGAGCCTCGCATTTGAGGAATTACGTAACACTTCACTAGTTCATTATGTATGGCATTAAGCAGAGTTACTCTAGACATCTAAACTGCTTCTGGGTGGATACTTTTAATCCCTTCCTCCCCCTAGCACACACTAGGAAAGTAACTTTTCAAAGATAAAATACAACAAAAATAGCTTTGGCCCTTAGAATACTTTCCATTTATGTTCCCTTCATATTTCTTCCCAGTGAGAAACTGTATGGTTATACTATAGCTTTTCTTATAAACTTTGTTAGCTGTTTAACAGTTACACTGTAACTGAATGAAAGCTTTAATCAAGAACTGCCCATGGCATATAGATGCCTTCAGTTCATTGGCTACTTCTGTCGTTGAAAGGAAGGTGAACTATTTTTTTGGACCCAATAAGTTTGTCCTTTCCACTTGGGTGTTGAAAGAGCTTATGAGCAGTAGCTGTTCTGATTTTTGTTGGTTGTTTTCTCTAGGGAACAAGCTACCCTCTGAGTCAGCACTGGACTTGAAGATAAATCCTACAATTCATGAAACTGACTGATTCGACTAAAGGATGGATAGTTTGGGCAGCGTTGGACAGCTCTATGAGGGGTCTGTTTGTTTAACTGAGGGGATTGTTGAGTTCAGCAACTTTTAATTCCCCTAATCATAAGGGGTTGCTGTTGTGAAACAGGGTTTGTGAAGGAATCAGTTCTGGCAATTAACATCAGTATTCTTATTGACTTAGTTTTTATTTTATTGTCAAACTTCGTTGAACAGTTCTTTAGAGAAATTTTACTGCTATTTTTTGCCAGCAAGAATTTGTATGTACTGAGAGGTCAGCATAGAAGTTTTGCAGTCTACTTATGAATCCAAGTTTTTTTTTTTTTAATATATGAGGTTATAAACATTTCTCTCAAATAAACCTTTTCATGCTTGGAGTATTTCATCTTTGCAAAGGTAGTATGCGTTTGTGGCTTAGAATTTTTAAGTTTAATGGAACTTAATTTGAATGGTAAATATATTACTAAAGTGAATATATTTTGGCTTAATGGCTAACATGCTTTTTAGATAATCCATTATTTTATTAATAAGATATAATTAATTTTTACCCTAAAACTTTCTAGCCTTTTAAAAAAAAATCACTCTTTGAGGAAATGAAATTAATTATAATGTTTAATTAAATTAATTTTTAATCTGAAACAGAGATTTAAGCTACAGAATAAAAATCTTTATACCCTAGTTTTCTGGGTCATAATTATGCAGGGATGCAGTGGATTGTCTTTTTGAAGAAAAAAAAAAAACGTGAGATGACATAGGAAATGCTTTCCCAAAGTTGTGTCTGTGTGGTACACATATAATTTTGTTATTTAAAAGTTAAAAGATTATAAATATATAAATTTTATTTTAATCATTTGAAAGTTGATATGATTTAAAATATATAGGAGCAGTGAGAGTATTACCTAGCCAGTATTTGAGTAGATTCTTTAAATATCTTTGATTGATTAGGCTAGAAGTACAAATAGTCACCCATCACGGCAGAGTTTGGAAAATTGGGCTTTAGACAAATGAGCTTGCAGAAAATTCAGCTTTAGCTCCATTAGCTGTATTACTACCTTTTTAAGCTTGATACTTCTGATTAGGAACATTTTTTTTGCCAGATTTGATATTCTCTGCAAAGGTGAATTTGATTGAAAAATGAAGTTATTTTGAGGAAATAAGGCTAGTATTATTTTAGTGTTTACTTTCTGATTCTGTTGTTTTTTTTTTTTTTTTGATGGTGTAGTAGTTGGTTTTATATTGTACACTCTATTCTGGGAGTAGATCCACGTTTAAAACATACATATGCCTATGGCGTGTTTGTCCCAGTCATATCTTTATTTGCATTTACTGTTAACTTTTCCTTTTCGGCTGGGCGTGGTGGCCTATGCCTGTAATTCCAACACTTTGGGGGACTCAGGTGGCAGGATTGCTTGAGTCAGAGTTGGAGACCAGCCTCGGCAATGTGGTGAGACCCTGTCTTTACAAAAAATACACAAATTAGCCAGGGGTTGTAACATGTGCCAGACATCCCAGCTACTATGGAGGCTGAGGCAGTATGATTGCTTGAGCCTGGGAAGTCAAGGCTGCAGTGAGCCATATTGGCGCCACTGCTTTTCAGCCTGGGTAACAGAGTGAGACCCTGCTTCATAAAAAGGACAAAAGAAAGAAAAAAGAAAGGTCTTTTCAGTGGAAGGCTGTATTTGCATACAGTATAGACATCTAGAGCTTGGGAATTTTTTTGACAGGCTGTATCAATTGCAAATAACTCTGTGACATTCAAACTTTAATTGCAATAGTAATTATACTGAAATACCTTCCTTAAACTCAGGTTCTTCTGGTAAGAAGAGCCAGTGATAGAAATCGTCTAAGAAACAAAGCTTGTCTCTGAAGCACTGAAATAGCAAGTGGTGGTGACAGGGGTGGGGGTTGTGAAGGAGGCTTCATCAAACTCAACTTGGGTGCAATTTATTTATTTCTACTCTTTGAATCATTAGGAAAGTCAAAGAAGAGACTGTTAATTCTTAACATGTTAGGACTCTTTTAAATTTGGAGATACAAACATAGTGTCTGTGTTTTTGTCTATAACGATGTATTATTTAATTTTTGGGGGGTGATTTGGGAATTTGGTTAAACATGAATAAAATAAGAAGTATTTGTAGTAGTAGCTTGTTTTTTTTTTTTAAATATGATTGTATAAGTTCCTTAGTATGATTTTTTTTCATGGCAAAAGCCCCAGATATTGGCCTTCTTATTAAGAAGATAATGCTTCTTATGTTCTCAAGTTGACGTATGTTCAAGATGACATGTTTTATTAATTTCTAATCTAAATCATTCTCTTCAGTATAGTCAGACATGACAGTTTATCATTGAAGATTTAGTTTGGTTATTGGAACTTCATTAAAACTATTTAAATAACCTAGGTTTACCCAGATTGCACTGACCTAGAGAAAAAGTAACACATGCTAGAGTAATCAGACTTTGTCAGAAGAATGTCCTTCACCCCAGATTCCTTCACCCCAGATTCCTTCACATTCCATTTCTCTCATAGTGTCCAGTCGGTTGTTTCATGTTTGCTTTTAAATCGTATTGACTGACATACATACTGCTTAATAGCTTGACCATTTGCTTTTCTTCTGCCCCAGCTTTTTGTTATACTCAATACTTCTGGTGATGGCCTTTGTCATTCCAGACAATTTGATGATCGTAGCTGTTGCTGTATTTAGCATCTTGGTTGTTGGTACCAAGAAAAGAGGAAATCTTCACCTCTACATCCATTTCTTTTCAACAACAAAATTTTCTGAATAATTTCCCATTTGCACAGGGTGCCGTTTACATGTGTAGATGGGAATACAGAGATGATTAAGGCACAGTTCTTCCCTGTGGAACAGTTGAGTCACATGTGGTATTGGCAGCAAAAAGTAAAGAGAAACAAAGTGATGGAAATAATTTTTAGATGTGAGTGTCAAGAAAATCTTCAAGTAAGAAGATATTTCTGAAGGATGAACTAGAATTTACTGTGAGGTTGAGGTTTAGAGTATTTGGTGTTGGCAAGTATGGCTGTTGATGTACGAGAGGAGGAAGAAGCTTTTTTAATGTGGGAAGCATCGTGGTGGCTTTAGAGAAGTTCTATTAATCTTTAGAGAATTTGAAAAGAATACTCATTACAATATTATCTTCCATTCTTTGAACATTGATGGTTTCTCCCTCTCCAATTTCCAGGTTGTCTTTAATGTCTTTCTACAAAGTTTTATAATTATCCATGTTTAGGTCTTATACATATTTTGTTAGATTTATTTTGCATCTTTATACAAGATACTTAATAGTACTCACTGGTATCATAATTGATGTCTTTAAAATAACAATCTTTGAATGGATTATTTCTGGTGTTTCAATATGTGATAACTTTTATATTTGGTCACCTTGATAAACTCTTATTTCTGATGTTTTGTAGACTCTTGTATTTGGACTATGGCAAACAATGATAGCTTTATTTCTTCCTTTCCAGCCTTTTTTCCTGCTGTCTTTTGCTGGCTAGGGCCTTTAGTACAATGTTGTAGAGAAGCGCTCATAGTTGACATTTTTGTCTTGTTACTGATTTTAAAAGGAATGTTTTTAATATTTCCCTATTTAAGATGATCTTCACTCTGGAATCTCAGATGTACTTGATTTGGATACCCTTTTTTACTTTTCTGGTTGAAACAAGTATTTCTTCCAGATTTTACTGGAATGGATTTAAAACCTTGACACTAATTCATGAGGCATTTATTCAGTGACTCTTAGGGGCCAAAAACATAAGCGAGTCAAAAATTTTCACTTTTATGGAGTTCACAGCTTTTATTTTTCATTTATGTCTGTCTTCGTTTGAATTGCTTACCCTTTGAATTAATCAGAATGTTTTAGTTGGTAGATGTTGCTCCATTGACTTATAAAGATACCAGAAGTCTATAACAGTATTTATATTCCACTCACCCTTTTAATAATGGTCTAATTAAACTTTTTTGTCTGTGCCAATCTGAGAAGAGGCCAACAGTGAGCCACTTTTAATTTGTATCTCTTTAGTTCTTTTTTTAAAACATGGAATCTTTCAGAAAAGATGCAACTTTTTAATTAGCACCACACGTGAGCATCTTTCTATGTTTGAGGCATTTTTCTTTTCTGCAAACTGGCTAGTTGTATAATTTGTTCGTTTTCACTGCTTGCTTTCTGTTTTCTTTATGATTTTAAGAACTATATGTTAAGTAGACTAGTCCTTTATTAAGTGTTTGCAGATACCTTTTTCTGTTCTGTAGCAATTTTTATCTCTTGAAGAAGTTAAATTGACAAGCATTATTTTTTGATTTTTGGATTTTGTTTCTTCATAACAGCATATTTTTAAAAATACTCTGAGAATTCTTTTATTTTAAACTCTTAAATATTCAATCTGAATATTCATGTGAAATTTCTGTGGGTGTAATGAATGAAAGGGAGATTCACTTTTTTGATTTTATCTATATAAACATGTTTGTTTATTCCCTTCATTGTTTAATGATGGCTAGGAAGTTGTCACATCTGATTATTGAGCAGTTCATCTTCTCTCCTTAAGTTTGAAGTACAACCTTTATGTTATACTTATTTTATATATGTATGTATTTGAGATCGGTTTTGGTGCTTATTCTTTTGCACTATTCATATGAGCCTCTATCAAACATCTACCTATACTATAGGTTTGATCATTTTTCAGTGTCTAGTGGTGGTATGGCCTGCATTTTTCTTCATTCTTTTCTCTCTCTTTTTTTTTTTCTTGAGATAGAGTCTTGATCTGTCACCCAGGCTGGAGTGCAATGGTTCAATCTCGGCTCACTGCAGCCTCTGCCTCCTGAGTTCAAGCAATTCTGCCTCAGCCTCTCAAGTAACTGGGACTGCAGGCATGTGCTGCCACACCCAGCTAATTTTTGTGTTTTTAGTAGTAACGAGGTTTCAACATGTTGGCCAGGATGGGCTTGATCTCCTGACCTCGTGATCTGCCCGCCTCAGTCTCCCAAAGTGTTGAGATTACAGGCATGAGCCACCACGCCTAGCTTCTTCTTTTTTTTTTTTTTTTTAATTTATCTTGTTTTTCTTTTATATTTTCAGCAATTTCATCCTTAATTGTTTTCCTTTTCTTTAATAGTTTTTTTCTTGCTATTCTTGATGTTTTTTTCCCCACATAGATATAATTAGCTTGGCTAATATTTTTAAATCCTGTTGGTATTTTAATCAAACTAACATCATAATTTTAGATTATTTTAGGGTAGAATTGACATCTTCATAACAAATAAATATTAGTGTTTATTCTCCTTTGTTTAAGTAATCTGTTATTTCTGTCAGTAGGTTTTTATGTTTTCTTCATGCACGGCTTATACAGTTCTAGTTGCTTATATCAACAAATTTTATCTTTTCTTGTTGCTGCTAGTAAATGTAAATGGGTTCCTTTTTATTTTTTTGCATTGTATTTCATTGTCCCCCCAACACTCCTCCCACATTGGATTAATAGTTTTCTTAATCCCTTTGATTCCTCTCTCATATCCCTAAGCAGTGATTTGAATATAATTTTTATTGAGATATTCATATACCATAAAATCAATTCTTTTAAAGTATGTGATTCGGTAGGTTTTAATATATCAAAAGATTAAGAAGCCGTTACCATTCAAATTCCACAGCATTTTCATCACCTGAAAAGGAAACTTTGTTTCTGTTAACCAACACTTCCCATTTTTCTCTCTTTCTGGTCCCTGAAAACCAGTAATCTATTTTCTGACTTTTTATAGATTTGCCTATTCTGGACATTTCATATAAGTAGAATCATATAATATGTGGCTTTTTTATGTCTGGCTTCTTTCAGCTAATGTTTTCAAGATTCATCCATGTTGTAGTGTATGTCAGTATTTCCTTTCTTTTTATAGGTGAATAATATTCCATTATGTGGATATATCATATTTTGTTTACCTGCTTCTCAGTTAACAGACATATGGGTTAATTCCACTTTTTGGTTATTATGCATAATGCTACTATGAGCACTTGTGTAAAAGTTTTTGTGCCAATGTATGTTTTTAGTGCTCTTGGGTAATATGTCTAGTAGTGGAATTGCACAGGTCATAGCAATTGATTATAGCCATCCTAGTGTGTATGAAACTGTATATTATTGTGGCTTTGATTTCTGTGTCCCTAATGACTAAAAATGTTGAGGAGTTGTCCATGTGCTTATTGGCCATTTATATGTGTTCTTTGGAAAAATGTCTATTCAAATCCTTTGTCCAGTTTTTAATTTACTTGTTTGATTTTTTTAATCATTGTAATCATTGTGTGGTTTTTATATTTTTCTTCATAATAGGCCTGTTTCTTTTTAATTGATACATAATAGCTATACATAGTTTCCTGGTATGTGTGTTATTTTGATATATGTATACAATGTATAATGATCGAATCAGGGAAATTGGGATAGCCGTTACCTCAAACATTTATGTTGGGAATATTTCACTTTTTCTCTTCTACCTATTTTGAATTATACAATAAATTGTTAAATGTAGTTACCTGCTGTACTATTGAACACTAAATCTTATTCCTTCTAACTGTATTTTTGTACTCATTAACCAACCTCTTCAGTCCCCCACCCACCAACCCTTCCCAACTTCTGGTAACCACCAGTCTACTTTCTACCTCTGTGAGATCTGCTTTCTAAGCTCCTGCATATGAGTGAGAACATTCAGTGTTCCTGGCCTTATATCACTTAACATAATGAACTTCAATACCATCTATATTGCTGAAAATGACAGGATGTTATTCTTTTTTTTATGACTGAATAATACTCTGTTGTGTGTATGTACCACATTTTCTTTATTCATTCATCCGTTGATGGACACTTCAGTTGATATTGTATTTTGGCTGTTGTGTATAGTCCTGCAGTAAATGTGGGATTGCAGATATCTCTTCTACATAGTGATTTGTTTTGTTTGTATAAACTCAGCAGTGGGATTGCTTGATCATATGTTAGTTCTATTTTTAATTTTTTTTTGAGGAACCTCCATACTGTTTTCTATAGTGGCTGTACTCATTTACATTCCCATCAACAGTGTACCAATGTTCTCCTTCCTCCATATCCTCACCAGTATTCATTATTTTTGTCTTTTTGATAAAAGCCATTTTAACTGAGGTAGTATGATAATCTCATTGTGGTTTTGATTTGCATTTCCTGATAACTAATAATGCTGAACTTTTTTCATATAACATGGCCATTTGTATGTCTTTTTTTGAGAAATGTCTATCCTGATCTTTTGCCTGTTTTAAAATCGGACTATTTGGATTTGTTTGTTTGTTTTGCTATTGAGGTGTTTTGAGTTCTTTATACTAATCATTAACTTCCTGATAAAGGGATAGTTTGCATATATATTCTCTCATTCTGCAGATTGTCTTCACTTTGTTGATTGTTTCCTTTGCAGTGCAGACACTTAGTTTAATATAGTCCCATTTGTCTATTTTTGCTTTTGTTCCTATGCTTTTGAGATCTTACCCAAAATATCTTTGCCAAGACTGATGTCCTGAAGTGCTTTCCCAATTTTTTTTCCTAATAGTTTCAAGTCTTAAATAATTTAAGTCTCTAATCCATTTTGATTTGATTTTTGCATATGGTAAGAGAAAGGAATATAGCTTTATTCTCTGCAGGTGGTTATCTAGTTTCTCAAGCACCATTTATTGAAGAGATTGTCTTTTCCTCAATATGTGTTTTTGGCACCGTTATGAAAAATTAGTTGCCTATAAATGTGTGGATTTACTTCCAGGTTCTCTGTTCTGTTCCATTGGTCTTTGTGTCTGTTTTTATGCATGTACCATGCTGTTTTGGTTACTGTTACTTTGTGATGTATTTTGAAGCAAGTAGTAGATGTCTCTTGCTTTGTTCTTTTTGCTCAGGATAGCTTTGGCTATTCAGGATTTTGTAGTTTCATATTAATTTTGGATTTTTTAATCTATGCAAAGAATGTCCTTCGTATTTTGATAGATTGTGTTGAATTTGTGGATTGCGTTGGGTAGTATTGACATTTGAACAATATTAATTCTTCCAATTCATGAGCGTGGGATATCTTTCACTTTTTTTGTGTTCTCTTCAGTTTCTTTCATCAATTTTGCTTGTAGAGATTTTTCACTTCTTTGGTTAAATTTATTCCTAGATGTTTTATATTTTTTTGTAGCTATTGTAAATGGAATTGCTTTCTTGATTTCTTCTTCAGGTTGTTCACTGTTGGCATATATAAATGACACTGTTCTTTTTAAGTTGGTTTCATATCCTGAAACTTTATCAGTTCTGACAGTTTTTTGGTGGAGTCTTTTGCTGTTTCTAAGTATAATATCATGTTGTCTACAAACAAGGATACTTTGATTTAGATTTTTCCTTTCCAATCTGGTTGCCTTTTTTTTTTTTTTTTTCTATTGCCTAATTGCTCTGGCTAGGACTTCCAGTACTATATATCGAATGAAAGTAATGAAAATGGGCATCCTTGTTTTGTTCCAGATCTTAGAGGAAAGGGTTTTTTGTGTTTTTTTTGTTTGTTTGTTTGTTTTTTAAGGCGAAGTCTTGCTCTGTCACCAGGCTGGAGTGCAGTGGCGCAGTCTCGGCTCACTGCAACCTCTGCCTCCTGGGTTCAAGCGATTCTTCTGCCTTAGCCTCCCAAGTAGCTGGGATTACAGGCACACGCCACCACACCCAGCTAATTTTTGTATTTTTAGTAGAGATCAGGTTTCACTATGTTGCCCAGGATGATCTCTAGCTCTAGACCTCGTGATCTGCCTGCGTTGGCCTTACAGGCATGAGCCACCATACCTGGCCTTTTTTTTTTTAAAAAAAAAAAAAAAAAAAAAAGACAGGATCTCACTCCGTCACCCAGACTGGAGCTCAGTGGTGCAATCTTGGCTCACTGCAACCTCCGCCTCCTGGACTCAAGCAGTCCTCCCACCTCACAGCCTCCTGAGTAGCTGAGACTACAGGCATGCACCACCACGTCCTAATTTTGTGTATTTTTAGTAGAGATGGGGTTTTGCCACTTTGTCCAGGATGGTATGAGATTTCTGAGCTCAAACGATCCTCCTGACTTGGCCTCCCAAAGTGCTGGGCCAAAGGAAAGGTTTTTAATTTTTCTCATTCAATATGGTGTTAGCTGTGGATTTGTGATACATAGCTTTTATTGTTTTGATGTAAATTTCTTTTTTACCCAGTTTGTTGTGAGTTTTATCACAAAGGGATGTTAAATATTGTCAAAATATTTTTTTCAACATATATTGAAATGACCATTGCGTATTAGACCTTTATTAAATATATGATTTGCTAATGTTTTCTCCTATGGGTTGCCTTTTCACTTTCTTTATAGTTTCCTATGAGTTACAGAAGGTTTCAAATTTTGATGAAGCCTAATTAAAAAAATGTTTTTGGTTGCTTGTGCTTTACTTGTCCTGTCTTTTATTTATTTGTTTGTTTGTTATTTATTTCTGACATTTGCTCCACTGGCAATACTTGTCTAATCTTAAAAAACTGTTACTTGACTAAAGGTTACAGTGGTTTGTACATATGTTTTCTTTGTTGTATTTTGTATATTTAGGGTTTGATCCATTTTGAAGTAATTTTTGTGTATTATGCAGTAGGTATTACATGTTGTATGTTTCTGTTTCATGTGGTCACTGCTAGATTTTTACCATTCATGCCTTAACTAAGTATGAAATTGTTGAAGAGATGGGCAGTAAAAATATTAATATAAGAATTTTTAATGACTTTGAGCCTTCCTGTCCCCTTCAGTGTTTTAGTTGTCTGGAATTTTAGTTATACTTTGACTTTTATTATTCTTTTACTGTCAGTGCTTATTCAGATTTTCTCACATATTCTTACATTCCATGCCTTTTAGGGAGGGAGTTTCCTTTTTAGTGAAGTTGATGCTTTTATATTTCTTTCACCATGGAGTTGTGAGTGACAAACCTTAAACATATCTTTTTCTCTTCATTTGTAGATTGTATATAAATTTCAAGTAGACAGTTATCTTTTCTTCTATTAATATTATTTAGTGTTGCTGATACAGTTAGTGTAATTATTTTTCTTTTGTTAGATCATTTGTCCCTTTTCTGGTAACTTTTAAGATTTTCTCTGTCTTTCACATGCGGCATTTTTGTGTAATTGGTAGAAGGGAGTTATTTTGCTCAAAACTCTCGTTTTTTTTTTTTTAAACAGCCTCTCTCTGACACCCAGGCCTGAGTGCAGTGGTACGATTACAGCTCACTGTACCCTCAGCCTCCCTGGACTCCAGCAGTCCTCCCACCTCAACCTCTTGAGTAGCTGGACTGTAGGTGCACACCACCACGTCTGGTTAATTTTTTGCATTTTTTGTAGAGATGAGGTTTCACCATGTTGCCCAGATTGGTCTCCAACGCCTGGCCTCAAGCAATCCACCTGCCTCAGCCTCCCAAGATGCTGAGATTACAGGTTGGAGCTACTGCACCCAGCCTCTGCTGATAACTCTTACGTAGGACTTCATGAATGAGGACTTATATTCTGAACTAGTTCTTGAAAATCACAAATCTTTTCTTTCAAACGTTGCTTCTCTAATATTATTTTCTTCTTCTCCTGGATATTTACATTTTCATTATTTTGTATCTCTTTAAGTACCCTTTCGTATTTCCAAGTTTTATTTCTGGGTAATTTCCTCAGATTTATCTTCTGATTTTACTGTCTCTCTCTTTGATTTATCTACTTAATTTTAACGCTTATATATTGCCACTCTTAAAGAGCCAGTACACACTGTTTTAGAAGAACAAACACCTTATTCTTTTGTGATGTTTGTCACTTCTTTCATATTCTTAATCACCTCAGTAGTAAATTTTATAATCTGTTTTATAGGTTCTGTTACGCAGGCTCTTTGTTCTTGGGGTGCCAGTTCTTGAGTATGTTCTGCATGCTTGTTCTTATGTTTGAGTTCTCTTAAGTGGAATTATTTTCTGGGGAGGGGTCTTGTATGTTGTCATTTTGTGGAAGTATTCATCAAAATAGTTTGGTGTTTGCTTCAGCAAGATGTCTGAAGGGTTTTTCCAGAGCAAGTCGAGTATTGTGTTGATTTCTTGTTGGGATTCCTGTAACATGGAATTTCATGGGGATTTTCTCTCCTATATTTATGCATGGAACAGGCATGAAGTTTCCATTTCTCTTAAGACATCACCCCCATCCTCTAACCTTCCTCCTTTTTCTCCATCTCTCTTCCCCAGACAGGCTTCCCTTTTGGATCTGTGAGCTGATAGAAATGGTTTTGTCCTATATTTACTGCTTTTCCAGCTTTTCCAGAGTCCTGGTTTTACAAAAGGATTTTAGTTTCATTTTCTGTATTCTGTGGGCTTAAGGCCACATTTCATGTACCCTTGTGGGCCCTAGAAACTCAACTTGTAGAGACTGTATCTGACCTAGCTTATAATTCCCCAAACTCCACAATATGACCTCCTGGCTTCAGATTCTGCTTTAGTTACTCTTGTGGTTTTTGTTCTTTTATTTTTTTGAGACAGAGTTTTGTTCTGTCGCCCAGGCTGGAGTACAGTGGCGCGATTTCGGCTGACAGCAAACTCCACTTCCCCGGTTCAAGCGATTCTCCTGCTTCAGCCTCCTGAATAGCTGGGATTACAGGGGCACACCACTATGTGCCCCTGTAATTTCTGTATTTATAGTAGAAACTAATTTTTGTATTTATAATAGAAACGGCTAATTTTTGTATTTGTAGTAGAAACGGGGTGTTGCTTTTTTGGCCATGCTAGTTTTGAACTCCTGACCTCAAGTGGTCTGCCCGACTAGGCCTCTCAAAGTGCTGATATTACTTACAGGCATGAGCCACCATGCCTGGTCTGTTCTTTTGTGTTTTTTAAATCTTAGGTATGTTTTAAATGTTGGGGTATTGTGTTTTATCTCACAGTTCTGTGCATTTATAACATTGGTAGGAATTGAGGGAGGGTGTCCATGTTAGTTTAGTCTCTCATTTTCCAGAAATAATATTGTCCTAACTGGTTGGTTGTATTTAGGAAGGGTGCTGATTTGGTATATGTTAATTTTGTAATCATTTACTCTGATGAATTCTGTAATTATTTGCCAGGAGTCTTTTATGTTGTTTCTCTTAGGTTCTCCAGAAATAGAATTGTGTCATCCAAAAAAAAAAAATGATGCTTTGCCTTTATAAATTAGCCTTAAATTTTTTTTTAAATCTCATTTCTTTGTCTTTTCCTGTTAATTTCTCCAGTGGGCATTCCTGTATTGTTCCTTACTTTTATTTCAATTGGGTACTTTTGAGAATTAATTTTCAAATGTCCTAAAGCAGTCAATTTATTATATATTTTAAATATCTCAGTTTACATATTCACTTGTTTTATTATAATTATTGTATACTGATGTCATCAAAATGTCATTTCAAGGGTAAATGACAAAAGTTAATACAAAAAATGAAATACAAAAGTGAAATATTCTTGATTTAGGATATTTTAAATGCAAATTTTCATTCTTCTAGATTGTTTCTTATGCTGATCTTCTATGTATTACTGTATTTGCTTTAGTATTCTGTTGATTGAGTGCCAGTTAATATCAGGGTGTTCCAATAACCATTGGTAGCCATATTTCTGCTCTATAGGGAAAGATTGGAATGACACGAGAATATTTATATGGAAAACATGAAATTTCTAATGAAAGAACAGAGTTTTATTACAGTATATCTGATGTACCTCATTATTAAAAGAAGACCTTTAGTTTTATTATATCAAATGGTTTCCTCAAACCCTTTTAGCATAAGATTCCTGTGGTTAAATATTAAATAATGTGCTATGGAAGATGTCATTTTAAGTTAAGAATTTTTAACTTTCGGTCAACTTTTGTTAATTTTAACAGAATCTGTTCATTTTAATTCAGCATCCTATTTTAAACTACTTGTTCCTATAGTGTGGTTCTACTCTTTCTTGCTGTTTATAATTTAGTATTGTATGTAGGCACTTAAGAATGGGTATCTTGTTAGTATCATCTTCATAATGCTAAATACAGAATACCTCTCTCCAAGCAGATGTGTAGGTATTTTACTCAGTTTATTAACACACTTGTAAATGATACAGCCTACACAAAGCTGTGCCTTTTGTGATTAGGTTAGTCATTTCAATAATTTAGTTTTTAATTTCCTATGCAATTTAAATATCCTATTATCCTTATGACGAGGAGTGAGGCTTACTATTGTACGTTTTATTTTGAATGTTCTTGCTTTTCTTTTTCTTACTTTTTTTTTTTTTTTTCTTAAAGAGACAGAGTCTCACTGTGTTGCCCAGGCTGGAGCACAGTGGCTGTTCATGGTCGCTGTATGGCTCACTGCAGCCTCAAACTCTTGGCACTCAAGTGATCTTCTTGCCTCAGCCCCCCAAGTAACTGGGATTACAGGCTCACACCACTGCACCCAGCTTGCATTTTGAATGTATTTAAGTAACTCCGGTCAGCCTCAGTTCAGAGGTGAACTCAAATTTTCTTTTTACAACTTTTTATTAAAATAACTTCACAAAATTTAGAGTTCTTAAGAGAACTCTTGATGCTCTATAGTGCAAATACTACTATATGTGAATTTCTGTCTTAACTCACCTTAGATTGTTTTTATGGTAATCTCTTTCCACATACTCAGCCTTAAAGAGAGATTCTACTTTTTGTCTCACTTATATACCTACTTTAATGTCAGAATCTTTCCCTTCAGCCCATGCTGCACATGGCCCCCTCCCCACATTAGCTTCAGTAGTCATGCTAAAGCTAATAAAACATTTAATTGATTTCCTGTTTTTTTTGTGTGTGTAAGACTTAGGAGTTGGGCAACTATAAAGCATGTTGGCTGAGAGCACTGACTTTGGGAACAAAAAACCTGAGTTTGAATCTTGATTCTGTTGCTGAATTACCTATATTTGTCCTTAGAGTAATTGTTTTGATCTTTTGAGTTAGTTTCTCCTCTGTGAAATAAATATGGTATTCCTACCTCACAGGGTGGTTGTGAGAATTAAGTAGACTGGTGGATGTGGAGATTAGTGCCTAAAACATGAAAAGAGTTCAAGAATTGTAGTTCTGTTGTATTACTTAATGTCATGACGGTAAACAAATTTACTCATTTTGGTGACTTGGCGAGTTTTATCTTGGAAAGTCTTAAGAGACTAGCGTTAGGAGAAGCTGTCTAAATACATTTCCTATTAGACAAGTAGGGAGTTTTTATACATTGATAATAGCAAAAATATACTTTTTGCTCTATGGATTAATCTTTAATTAAATTTACAATCTAGAGTTAGATAAAAACAGAGCCCTGGAATAGTTTTGAAAAGTAAAATAAAAGTGGTTTATATCAATATAGTGACTTGGCTTCATATTCTTTTTTAAGAAGTTTGGTGTTTTTTTAAATTTCTTTTACACACATTTAAGACATAACTCGAGAATTCCTATCCTATTTTAATCTCAATGCAGTAGACGTTGTGTTATAGTAGTAGGAGTATTAGATTGGGAATTTTGAGAGTTGAGTTTGAGTCTTGGCTTTGTTGTTGACTTTGCATGTATGTTCTGTGGTGTTTATAACCTGACTTAACTCACCTGCCTACTTTAGTTCCTCAGAAAATCAGAAATAATTATGTTGAGGCTCTTCAGAAAGTATAGAGGGCTATCCAAAGAAAAGTATTACATCAGTTCTCTGCTTATTTTTGTTCACCTACGTGTTTTCAGAAAACATGTCGGTGTCTTATGAATTACTAGAAATTGAAACTCATATCCCTGTTAATCATAATTTTGTTACCAGAGGGATTTTTGGTAACTCTTTTCTTGGATTGTGAGATGGCATATTATTTCAGTGATGAAGGTTTTTAGGCATTCATCAAATAGCCAGAAAACAGTTCCTGGATAAGTTCATTTTTTCAGGAAGGGTAACTGTTGCTCAAAATACCCTTTTCAATCTGCTCAGAACTGATGACCTCCATTAAGCCTTTGATTAACTCTACCTGGTTTTAATTAATTTGCTTTTTATCAGCATTTATGCATGTAGTTTGTAGTATATTGATTTATATTTGGGTTTTTTAAAGTCATTTTATGTCTTTTACATGTGACCTGGTCTTTTTTTCTCAGCTAGCTTGGAGTCTCCTGAAGGGTAAAGACATTTGTCCTTTCCCTTTCTCCACAATAAACTCATAATAGAGGGTGCTCTGCACATAATGTTTCTTACTGGTTGTAGTTGTTCCACTAGAACATAGTGGTATCAATTGGCCTAATTTTTAAAAGTATGCATCTGTAGAAATTTTCAGTTTGCCTGTTTAATGTTGATGACAAAAAGTCATGAAAACAATAGACTGTTTGACATTTAAAATATGACACGTAAGCTGCTGTGTATTTCATCTAATTTTTTGTTCTTTTTCAAGTGATTTTGTTAATTATATTTGGCTCAATTAAATCTAGTAGTTCTTCATTAGATAATTTGAATTTTTAATACTATAATATTTTTAGGGAATGTGCTATTTGTATTGTTAATGATTCTTAATAAAAAAGGAATTATGCCTTTTATGAAAGTATAAAAGTATTTCTTTTATAAAAGGCATAATTTTATAAAGAGTCCCAATTCTGTTACTTCCCACTCTTCTGTTAGTTTATTAAATTTTTGGTCATTCTTGCTGTTAAAGTTTCTGATGTAAACCTTGATATGGAGGAGACTATTCTTGCAATAAATCTGCTAACATATTTGGAAATAACTACATTTGAACCTTTGCTTTAATCAGTGCTTTTTCTACACAAATCAAGATAAAATTATTTCTTTCTTCTTTGCACTTAAGATCCCAAAGATGATGTTTCTTCCAAATGAATGTTTGCATTTTATTGTCCAGCTTTTTTGTCTAAAACCAATTATTGCTCCATTAAGAAACATTTTTACATCTTCTTCAGGAATGTCATTGTCTGCTGGGTCTTCCCCTCTTCATTCCCCCAAGATTACTCCACATACTTCTCCTGCTCCCAGAAGAAGAAGTCACACTCCAAATCCAGCAAGTTACATGGTGCCTTCTAGTGCCTCTACATCTGTCAATAATCCTGTTTCTCAGACTCCATCTTCTGGTCAGGTGATCCAAAAGGAAACTGTTGGTGGGACGACTTACTTCTATACAGACACAACTCCAGCACCTTTAACTGGAATGGTATGTCTACATTAAGGAGGAAATTATAGTACTCTCTTGTAACAGATCCTTCTTATTAATGAGGTTCACCCCCTCCTGCAGCTTTTTATTGTGATGCAGAAAAGTGTTACATTTTCTAAATGAGAAGTCTAGTCCCTTCTTCTCAACTCTTCAAATTAATCTAGTTCTACCTTATTAATAACTCTAGTTTTGGTCTAATCTGGTTTAATCAGAAATTAGATTATATCCATGCTCTTATTTTAGTACTTTATTGTTTTGTTTGTTTGTTTTTTCCTCTTAACTTTACCTGGAATATTTTAGTACTTTATGATATGTTTTGCTTCTGGGTTTACCTTGTACTAGCTAGAGTTGATGCTTGCTGACATTTGTTTATAGATATAGATAGTTTAACCTCTAGTAAGAAGCTAGAAAAAGTAGATTGTATATCCTCAGTAGTTACTGGAAGCAAATCAGTGATAAACTCTTAACCTTAGATGAGGCAGTTATTTAACAGCTAGATCTGTGGAGTGACGGATAGTGATAAGGGGCCTGCAGTGTGGCTTTTTGCTAAGGAGGTAGAAGAGTTGACCGAAAAGGAGCCATAATTACAGAGGAGGAAAGAGTTACCAAAGGACTGGCGATGAAGTGAAAGAAGAATCATGAAACATCATGAAGAGGTGGCTCCAGAGAAGTATGAATACAAAGACCAAGAGAGGAAGAACATGCCCAGAGAAAGAAAGATTTCTTATCAGAGTCAGTCAGTAATGTTCTAAGACAGGGAGAAGGAACAGGAACCAGGGGGCAAAAATGAGTGGGGGAAGGAGAGGGAAGGGTTTCATTTTATGTAAATTGTACCTTTTTAGCTTCATTACTTTGTCTATATTCAAAAATGATTTTATTTACCCTAGAAAAATAAGTAGTAGATGAAGGCCTCGTGAGTAAGAAAGCCAGAGTCCACTAAAACAGGGGTCCCCAATCCTTGGACCATAGACCAGTGTTAGGAACTAGGCCTCACAGCAGGAGCTGAACAGTGGGCAAGTAAGTAAAGCTTCATCTGTATTTACAGCTGCTCCCCATTGCTCTCATTACCACCCAAGCTCCTTCTTGTGTCAGATCAGTGGTGGCATTAGATTCAATAGGAACATGAACTTTGTTTTAAACTGTGCATGCCAGGGATCTAGGTTGTGTGCTCCTTATGAGACTCTAGTGCTTGATGATCTGTCATTGTCTCCTGTCACACCCAGATGGGACTGTCTAGTTGCAGGAAAACAAGCTCAGGGTTCCCACTGAGTCTATATTATGGTGAGTTGTATAATTATTTCATTATATATTACAATGTAATAATAATAGAAATAAAGTGCAAAGTAAATGTAATGCACTTGAATTTTGCCAAAAACATCCCTCCACCCCCACCCTTGAGTCCATGGAAAAATTGTCTTTGGAAAAATCAGTTCCCTGGTGCCAAAACGGTTGGGGACAGCTGCATTAAAATAACAGAAGCTGATCTAATCTGTAGACATTTGACAGTCATACAGTCATAGATGATAGGCGTATATGTAGCATTATTTGGATTTCAGTATGTAGGTTTTGATCCTCAGAATTAAATGAACTTATTTTGATTGAATTTAGTATTTTACTAAGAGAGAATTTGAGTGAAAAGAAAGCATGTTTCTTTTTTTTTTTTTTTTTTGGAGATGGAGTCTCAATCTGCTGCCCAGGCTGGAGTGCAGCAGTGATCTCAGCTCACTCTAACCTCTGCCTCCTGGGTTCAAGCAATTCTCCTGCCTCAGCCTCCTGAGTAGCTGGGACTACAGTCACAGGCTGCCACACCCAGCTTATTTTATTTTTTTGCTTTTTAATAGAGATGGGGTTTCACCTTGTTGCCCAGGCTGATCACGAACTCCTGAGCTCAGGCAATCCACCCACCTTGGCCTCCCTAAGTGCTGGGATTACAGGCATGGGCCACTGTGCCTGGCCACATGTTTCTTTTTTTAAGAGCCTAGTTTTACCACTGTTTTGAGACTCGTGAATCTATGTATTTATGAAACTTTCTCCAGTTGTAAAATAAGAATATTAATACCTAACTACTCTATGATAAATAAATGTGAAAACATTTATAGAAATAGTGTTCCTCCCACCTCAGCCTCCCTAGTAGCTGGGACTACAGACACACACCACAATGTCCGGCTAACTTTGGTATCTTTAGTAGAGATGGTGTTTCACCCTGTTGGCCAGGCTGATTTCAAATTCCTGACCTCAATGATTTGCCCACCTTGACCTCCCAAGTGCTGGGATTACAGGCGTGAGCCACCATGCCCAGCCTAAACTATGCTATCATATGTAAGGAAACCAACAAAGGAAAAAAGAGATAATACTCTTCCTGCAGACATAGGCTAAAGGATACCTTACAAGTATAGCAAAACTGCTTCCTAGTTGAGATCCAGAGTAGAGCAGTCATGTTAGGGCAACACAAATTAGCTGAATTCTTTTTAAAAGAGAAAAAAACTTTCATTGTTTAAAATGAAAGAATGAAAAAATAGAAAAGATACTTAAAAATGTACTTTGATTTTGTATCATGGACCAGTAAAGGAGAGGCAGAGAAAAGAGTGATAAAGAGAAGAAAGGGTGGTGGGGTGAGTCCAGTTGGAAGAATGAAAGACGAGAAGCTGGAGGCTGATTTAGTAACTTTCTTGTAGTTTGCTTGGAAGGGAAATGTATTATTATATTTTTCTGTTCACTTAAACTGCTGACCTAGAGTAGGTTTGAATAACACTTTGTTTAGTTTGGCCACAAAATGCCTGTGAAGGGGGTAATTCTTTGCGCAGCCAGGGCAATATTACTTTGTTATCTCCCAGTACCCAAACACCTTTAATTTCTCCTTCCTTCTTTTCTTCCAGTTGCTTTCAAAAAGTGGCGATGAACTGTTTGTATAGTTGCCACTTATTATCCAAGCGGGATTGATTCCAGGGCCCCCACGAATAGCAAAATTCCTGAGTGCTCAAGTCCCTGATAACAGAATGACATAATATTTGCATATATCTTATACACATCCTCCTGTATACTTCACATTCTTTCTAGATTACTTATAATACCTAAGTGTTCTGTGAGTAGTTATTATGCTGTATTTTTAATTTGTATTCTTATTGTTGTATTTCTCGTTTTTTCCCCCGGATAGTTCCTACCCATGGTTGGTCAAATCCTCGAATACAGAACCCAGGGATACAGAAGGCTGACTCTGTAACATGTCTTCCAAAGGGCAACTTTTGTCTTCTCAATTGAGCCTGAATTTTACTTTATCTGAAGGAATGTTTTCTTTCTCATTAGATTTTTTTTGAGACAGAGTCTTGTTCTGTCACCCAGGCTGGAGTATAGTGGCATAATCTCATCTTACTATAGCCTCCACCTTCTGAGTTCAAGCAATTCGCCTGCCTCAGCCTCCTGAATAGCTGGGATTACAGGCACCTGCCACCATGCCCAGCTAATTTTTGTATTTTTAAGTAGAGATGGGGTTTTACCATGTTGGCCAGGCTGGCTCATTAGATTTTTAATTGGTTATTGACATATTATTTTTAATACAAATTTTTTCAGAAAATATTCTATAACAGCTATTCTCTGAAGTTTTTACTTAAATATTAAAGATTTAAAATTTATTAAAATTTATTGCTATCATATAAAGATTAAAATTTTATCAAAGCAATGACAAAGCTTATCAATTATGAAAAAGTAGTGAGGCCAGGCATGGTGGCTCACAACCTGTAATCCCAGCACTTTGGGAGGCCAAGGCTGGTGGATCACCTGAGGTCAGGAGTTCAAGACCAGCCTGGCCAACATGGTGAAACCCTGTCTCTACAAAAATTAGCTGGGCATAATGGCTGGTGCCTTCAATCCCAGCTAGTCCGGAGGCTGAGGTGGGAGAATTGCTTGAGTCTGGGCAACAGAGCAAGATTCCGTCTCAAAAATAAAAAAGAAAAATTAGTGATTACATTTACCCCCTTCCTACCTTTTTTAGGTGTTTCCAAACTATCATATTTATCCTCCAACTGCACCTCACGTTGCTTATATGCAACCAAAAGCAAATGCACCTTCCTTCTTCATGGCTGATGAACTGCGACAGGTATGCTATCAGAATTCATAGTAGGAAAACTTAATGTCTCCTTTGCTTTACTGAACAGAGGAAAGAACAGAGCTCTTTTCAAATCATATTATTTAATCAAATATTCTGTAGTAAAGCACAACGAGTTTAGAAGTTTTAATTGGTATATTTAAAGAAACCTGTCTTTTAAAAATTTTTCAAATAATTATGTGTTAGGATATAAAATGTAGAATAGCTATTTAAATGGGTCACTGTTCTGTACCTATATTATTTCTATTGAAAGGACTCTTTGAAGTATATAAATAACTTAAATGGTTTCTAACAGTATTTTTCTAATAGGAGTAGGTTAAAAATAAGCAGTTTGGCTCAGAAAATAACTTTAAGAGAGCTCAGTTTTTTAAAGTATGTTTTATAAAAGCTTTTTGTTTTATTTAATTTTTGGCAAACAGCTGGTTATTTGATATTTATAATTTCACTTTACACTCAGATTCTCAGAAATACTTGTTTCACAAAAGTGAGTTCTACCAGTATAATGTTTTTTTAATTAATTATGAACAGCTTACTAGTAGACCTTGAATTTTCAGCCACAGCGTTAGTCATGTATTTTGGGTAGCACAGCTACCTAAACCCAGTCTTAATTATGGGCAAGTCTAAGTCTATCTGGGCCTGGAGTTCAGACATTTTACCATGTTTAGGAATGTTGTTTCATGATTTTAATATTAAAAAGTACACATGCCAAAAATATTAATACTTAGATTATTTAGTTATAATAGGAAATCCAGGTTTCAGAATCTGTATTTAAATAAAAATATACTTATTTCTGTTTCATAGGAGCTGATCAACAGACATTTAATAACAATGGCTCAAATTGATCAAGCAGATATGCCAGGTAAAATGCAAGTAGATTCTTCTTTTCATTTAAAGACTGTTATAATTCTTATGTAGTAGTACATGTTTTTATGCATTATTAAGAAGAGTTCCAGACTGGGTGTGGTGGCTCATGCCTGTAATACCAGCAGTTTGGGAGGCTGAGGCAGGTGGGATTACTTGAGCCCAGAAGTTTGAGACTAGCCTGAGCAAAATAGTGGGAACCTGTCTCTACAAAAAATAAATTAGCTGGGCATGGTGGTGCACATTTGTAGTCCCAACTACTCAGGAGGCTGAGGGAGGAGCATCACTTTAGCCCTGAAGGTCAAGACTGCAGTGAGCTAACTATAATCGCCCCACTGCACTCTAGCTTAGGTGGCAGAGTGAGACCCTGTCTCCAGAAAAAATAAAAATAGTCCCGAGAATCTACTGATCATTTAGTTTATTTCTGTTAATTCTATGTATGACAGTATTCTAGTTCACAAAAAAATGCATATAGTTTTAGAATTCATGGTGAGTTATTTTACTGTGCACTGGAATATTTTTTATCTCCTGAAACTTAATGAAGTATAGGTTCTTAAGCAGTAGAGGATGGTAATTATTACTACCATTTGTGAGACTACTGTGTGCCAGACAGCATACTAATTAAATACTTTACATGTCTTACTTTATTCCTCACAAACATCCTGTGACATTGTGATTATCATTTCCATTTTACATATGAGGAATACTGAAGTTGACAGGTTAAGTAACTTACCTTTAGGGCCAGGCGTGGTGGCTCGCGCCTATAATCCAAGCACTTTGGAGGCCAAGGCGGGCGGATCACCTGAGGTCGGGAGTTCAAGACCAGCCTGACAAACGTGGTGAGACCCCGTCTTAATTTTTTTTTTTTTTTTTTTTTTTTTTTTTTTTTATCTTTAGGACCAATGGCTAGTAAATAGCTGACTGGTTCCAGACTTAAACCTAGGTTTTTCTAATGATATCACAATATTTCTTAAAGTGTATTCAAATATCTTTCCTTAGCTTACTCTGTATAAATGAAATATGATATAATTTAGTAAAATTTTATAAATAATACAGTAGGAATACATTTGTCCTAGAGATAATCTCAGAACACCTGAGATTATCAGGTGTTCAGCATAGTCTAGTGTGTGTTGTCTTGATTGCTAAAGAATTAAATATATCTGGCTGTTAATGTCTTAACACTGATCTTTCCAGGTGAGGTGGGAAGGAACTTACTTGTCCTAACCTTTGAAATACTCATCTTGGAATTTTTCTTAACTGTTAACACTGTATTTGAGGCTTTAGCCAGGTTTTGCAAAAGTTTATGAAGAAAAAAAAAGAAAGGCATAATGACTAGACAGGAGAAAATAAACCTATCACCTGTAAGTCATATGATTGTGTATTAGACATTCTGTAAAGTAACAAACTGTAGAAAATGGCTGGATGTAAGATTAATACATCAGTTGCATTTCTGTGGGCCAGTACTCAGTTAACTTCAAAATGCAATTAAAAGCAAATGCTGTTTAAAATGGTTTTGCAATATCAATGTGTAGGAATAAACACAACAAAAGATAGGTAAGATTTCAGCACAGGAGATTTATTAAGAAGTATTAAATAAGATAAATAGAATGAAATACTCTAGAGTAGTAGAGATTACTCATGATTAGGGAGACAGAACAAGTAAGATGTCAATTTTTCTAAATCGATCTAAAGATTCAGTAGAATTCCAATCAAAGCATAACTTCCAGTAAGATCTTTTCATGGAGTATGATAAAATGTATCAAAGAATAAAGGGCCAAGACCATCCAAGGCACTTTGAAGAATATGGTTATTATTTATGTTCATATGAAGAATTTGTTTGTGTATTAGGGAAGGAGAGGTTTGATTTGAGTCTGCAGTAACTAAAACAATGATTAATGGAACAGATCACAGAAAGCCCAAACACATTCTGTGATAAAGGTGGCAACTCAGTGGGGGAAAGGAAAACATTGTAAAAATGTTTTTTGGTTGTTTAATTTAAAAAATAAACTTTTTTTGAGGCAACTTCTTGCTCTGTCACACAGGCTGGAGTACAGTGGTATGATCACGGCTCACTGCAACCTCCGCCTCCTGAGCTCAAGCAATCCTCCCACCTCAGCCCCCCAAGTAGCTGGGACTACAGGTGTACACTACCACACTTGGCTAATTTTTATATATTTTGTAGAGAGGGTTTCACCATGTTGCCTAGGCGGGTCTCGAACTCCTAGAATCAAGTGATCCTCCTGCCTCTGCCTCCCGGAGTGTTGGGATTACAGATGTGAGCCACCACGCCTAGCCATAAAAATGGTTTTCTATATTGACAAGATAAAATTGGATCATTATCTCGGGCCACATTAAAAAGTCAACTTCAAATAGAAAGAACTTACATGTGTAAGACAGAACTCTGAAACTCTTACTGTAAAATATAAATGAATGTCTTTTATCTATTTTTAAAATACTTTTAAAAATAAACAAAAATTAATTTTATCTACCTTTGCAGCGATGATAAAATATTTAAAATATTTGCCAGGTGTGGTGGCTCACGCCTGTAATCTCAGCACTTTGGGAGGCCAATTCAGGCAGATCACCAGAGGTCAGGAGTTCAAGACCAGCCTGACCAACAGGCTACTTGGGAAGCTGAGGCAGGAGAATCGCCTTAACCTGGGAGGCGGAGGTTGCAAGGAGCCAAGATTGTGCCATTGCACTCCAGCCCGGGCAACAAGAGTGAAACTCCATCTCAAAAAAAAAAAAAAACAAAAAAAAACAGTAAAATATTTTTGTCACATTCTCTTTCAGATATCATTCATCAGTATGCACACAATTTTCAACTCAGACATTTTCAAACACCGCCATATGTTTCTGACTATCCCTTCACACTTACCATTTGTTTGCATTATAGTTCACCCATTTGTCACTTGATAGTATGATTATTCTTCCAGTATCTTCCAGTTTTTGGCATCATGAATTACAGTGCAGTGAACATAGTCATCAACTTATTGCTTTTTCTTCTGTAGGAAGTATTTTTTTCCTTAGAACAAATACTTTATTTCTAAACTGATCTGTAGATTTAGTGTAATTCAGAAATACTTTTATATGTATAAAAAATGTAAATAATTGATAAGTTGATTCTAATTTAAAAATACATAGAAAAGAAAAGAGCGCCAGGTGCAGTGGTTCACACCTGTAATCCCAGCACTTTGGGAGGCCAAGGCGGGCAGATCACTTGAGGTCAGGAATTTGAGACCAGCCTAGGCAACATAGCAAAACCCCATTTCTGCTAAAAATACAAAAATTAGCCAGGTATAATGGCATGCACCTGTGATTCCAGCTACACAGGAAGCTAAGGCACAAGACTTCCTTTAACCTGTGAGGCAGAGATTGCAGTCAGATTGTGCCACTGTACTCCGTGAGTGACAGAGCGAGACTGTCTCCAAGAAAACAAAAGAGAGAAAAATGTAAAGAAGTGGTTTTAATGCTTAGGACACAGAACCAAATTGCTTCCCAAAGGAAACACCATTGTCAGTTAAACACCATTGATTTATAAGTTGTAATAATTTACTAGCAACCCCATAGCAAATGAGCACCTAATATCCTTGGGAATTGCTCTGGTCTTTGTATTTTCATAGTGTATTAGCTGTCAAAGTATGATTCCTTAACCGGTGGCCTCATTTTCATTGACTTTTAGAGCTTGTTAAAATTGCAAGTTCTTGGATCCCACTTCTGACTGTATTAGAAACTTGGGAACTGGGGCTCCATAAACTGTGTTTTAATAAGATTTTAGGCAATTCTGACAGGTGCTGAAGTTTAAGAACCAGCGCCATGGAGAATTGTACTTCTTAAATGGCGACTTTACCTCTTAACATGTTTTATATAAATTTGTGTTCTTTATTATTCTCTAAGCCTCTTGAGGGTAAGAACATATATTTCTTTAGGTTCATAGTACATAGCAGGTGCACAGTACTTACTGATTTGAAATTAATCCAGTATTAAGTGCTCCTTAATGAATGAAATAGCTGGAAAACAAAATTTATCTAGCATTTGACTTCTGGACATTATATCGATCATTCAAATAAAAACTAGGTAAATGGGCCGGGCGCGGTGGCTCACGCCTGTAATCCCAGCACTTTGGGAGGCCGAGGTGGGCGGATCACAAGGTCCAGAGATTGAGACCATCCTGGCCAACATGGTGAAACCCCGTCTGTACTAAAATACAAAAATTAGCTGGGTGTGGTGGTGAGCGCCTGTAGTCCCAGCTACTTGGGACAGTGAGGCAGGAGAATTGCTTGAACCTGGGAGGCAGAGGTTGCAGTGAGCCGAGATCACACCACTGCATTCTAGCCTGGCAACAGAGCGAGACTCTGTCTCAAAAAAAAAAAAAAAAAACAAACCCTAGGTAAATGTGCGAAAGTAAAACTCATAGCTATATTCTCTTGTGTGTATTCTTCCGTTATACTGCTTTTATTTTATTTATTCAAGACATAAGGTCTTAAATGTTGCCCAGGCTGAATTCAAACTCCTGGGTTCAAGTGATTCTGCTGCCTCAGCCTCCTGAGTAGCTAGGATTATAGTCACATGCCATGACACATGGCAGTATACTGCCTTTATTTCAGTAGAACCTGTAACTTCATGACATTTAATATTCTACATTTGTTTTTCATTATAACCCAAATGTCGTGTAGAAATTATGACTACGGAATCAAAAAGTCCTGGATTTGCATCCCACCTCCCTCTCTCAGCTGTGCAATCCTTATTATCCTTATTCATGCAATAGGGAATTCTACTTCATGGGATTGTTGTGACAACTAAGAGATAATTAACATAAAATATTTGGCAAATGCAGAGAAAGGATCATTTTGAACCTGTCTTCTGGAATTAGTTTTTTAACAGGGTTTTATCTGTGTTTCTTACCAGTCAGAGGTCAAAAATTATCAGTTGTTTTCTTTGTAGGTCTTTTTTTTTTTTTTTTTTACAGACATAATCCCATGTTTTAAAAATAGTGTTATATTGTAAAACATTTGGCAAATATAAAATAGTGTAAAGGAAAGAATAATAATCCTCCCATTAAAAAGTTACCATTCTTACCATCTGCTATATTTTCTTCTAGTTGGCTTACTATGGCTGTACTACATGTTGGGCTATCTTCTGTTGACTCAAAATATTGTGAGGATTCCTAAGTCATTCAAGACAGTTAACAGAATGAAAGTGTAGGTTGGTGTTCAGTTGGAAAACATGATTGTATTTCAGGCGTTAAAAAAATACATGTCTTTTTGGATTATAAAACTAATAACATGTTTGCTCTAGAAAAATTAATTATCTCTAAATGATAAGTCAAATTGTTCATAAAAATTATTTCTGAGAAACAAATTTGTGTTGTCCTATGAAAGGAAATGTTTTTGAATGTATGAACTTTAGTTGTTCTTTGGTGATTTGATTATATAATGCCTATTTTTATTGATACTGAAGGCAGTTTGTCTTAGGGAATTGTTATACGTGTTTACACTATCCTATAATACATGAGCTCGCTGCAATACACAAGGGGTTTATAGTAGATATGATTTCTTCTATATTTTTGAGAAAGATTTATGAATATCTGTATTTTCAAGTCATCTTCCTATGAATTATTCTAGCAGTTCCTACAGAGGTTGACAGCTACCATAGCCTATTCCCTCTAGAACCACTGCCACCTCCCAACCGGATACAGAAATCAAGTAATTTTGGGTATATTACATCTTGCTACAAAGCTGTAAATAGCAAAGATGATCTGCCATATTGCCTTCGGAGGATACATGGTAAGGAAGATATGTTATCTTCTTTTATAATCATATCATTGAGGCTAGGATTATTCAGACCTTCTTGAATATATTATTTAATATATGAATTAAAATTTTTATTTGGAAATTAATACCTCATAAGCAATGTATAATGTAGCATTTTCTTTCCATTTCTGATGGAATACAAAGGACATGTCACTTAGAGTTTATTGTAGAAGAAAAATTGTCTTTCAGGTTTCCGTCTTGTTAACACAAAGTGCATGGTGTTGGTTGACATGTGGAAGAAAATACAGCACTCAAATATCGTAACTTTGCGTGAAGTATTTACCACTAAAGCATTTGCCGAGCCCTGTGAGTAACTTGTAATTTGTCTTTCTGCTGGTGAGCTTCATTATTTGAAGCCAGCTTTCAGTAATGATCGTTTGTGTTTTATTTTAAGCTCTTGTGTTTGCATATGATTTCCATGCTGGAGGAGAAACTATGATGAGCAGACACTTTAATGACCCGAATGCTGATGCCTATTTCACCAAGAGAAAGTGGGGTAAGAAAAAGATGCAAGCAAACTGTATTTTGACAAATGCTTTTGTTCTGTGGAAGAGTAGTTTTCTATTTTAAAATACATATAATTGGCTGGGAGCTGTGGCTTACGCCTATAATCCCAGCACTTTGGGAGGCCAAGGTGGGCAGATTACCTGAGGTCGGGAGTTCAAGACCAGCCTGACCAACATGGAGAAACCCTATCTCTACTAAAAGTATAAAATTAACCAGACGTGGTGGCAGATGCCTGTAATCCCAGCTATTTGGGAGGCTGTGGCAGGAGAATTGCTTGAACCTGGGAGGGGGAAGTTATGGTGAGCTGAGATCTTGGCACTACACTCAGCCTGGGCAACAAGGGCGAAACTGTCTCAAAAAAAAAAATAAAAAACATGTAATGTGTCCCTGTAATCATTTGACGTAAAGACTGTTTTGTATTAGCCCGTTTTCATGCTCTTGATAATGACATACCCGAGACTGGGCAATTTACAAAAGAAAGGAGTTTAATGAACTAGAGTTTCACACGGCTGGGGGGAGGCCTCACAATCATGGCAAAAGGTGAAAGGCAAGTCTCACATAGTGGCAGACAAGAGAAGAGAATGAGAGCCAAGTAAAAGGGATTTCCCCTTATAAAACGATCAGATCTCGTGAGACTTGCTCACTACCACGAGAACACTATGGGGGAAACTGCCCCCATGATTCAGTTATATCCTACCTGGTCCCTCCCACAGCATGTGGGAATTATGGGAGCTACAATTCAAGATGAGATTTGGGTGAGGGCACAGGCAAACCATAGCACATTTTAAAAAGAAATACGTCAAAGAAATGGAGTTGATGGGCAAGAAGTTAGGCAATAATGTATTTTGCACATTTACTAAGATAAGATAGATTTTTTAAGACTCACATAGATATCAGATGTTTAAATAACTGGGAAAGTGTTAAAATTGTTTTTCTCTCAAATGTTTTTCTTTTAAAAATATAATGCTTTTCTTAATAAGGGTGACTTCAAAAATTCAGTAGTTTAAAAATAGTCTTTATGGCTTCATTGCCAAAGTATAACTATTATGAATCTTTTAGTACATTTCCTTCCAGTTTTGCATTGTTTTGTTTTTGTTTTAACATTTTATGTCATATTACGTCTTAAGTATTTACCCCAAATTTTTATATTCTCTCAAAATAATTTTTTTTTTTTTTGAGACAAAGTCTCACTCTGTCATCAGGCTGGAGTGCAGTGGCAAGATGTCGGCTCACAGCGACCTCTGCCTCTCTGTTCAAGCGATTCTCCTGCCTCAGCCTCCCGAGTAGCTGGAACTACAGGCGTGCGCCACCACACCCAGCTAATTTTTGCATTTTTAGTAGAGACAGGGTTTCACCATGTTGGCCACGATGGTCTCGATCTCTTGACCTCGTGATCCGCCCGCCTCCGCCTCCCAAAGTGCTGGGATTACAGGCATGAGCCACCGTGCCTGACCTCTCAACATAATTTAAGGATTCCTATTATGACTGTATTATCCTTTATGAAATTATTTCCCTAAACAAATGCTTTTGTTTAAAGGTTGGATTCCATGTTCCTTAAGTTTTCGGAGTTTTAAGTAACTTTTACTTAAACATATACTTAAAGAATTATTTTATCATTAAGATTTTGTAAACCAACCAGAATACTTGAATTCTAACAAATGTATATTAAAGGATAAGTGATTTCTGAGAAAAAGACAATCCGTTTTGAGATGTCTATTCATTAATTTATGTATTTGGGGAAGGTCTCAGTCTCTGGGGCAAGAAAGAAGCATCACATTATTATGCTTTTTAATCTTTTTAAGATTTGCTTGACTTGAAAATTAAAGAGGAGCGGGGAAAGATCTGAGTCCACATTCTAGTATCTTTCAGATTTCAACTTCTTTAAAAACTCTATAGACAAAATATTTTATTTCTGTTTACTTGTTACTTCGCTTTTTGCATTCTGACAGTTGAAAAAGAAAGTTGTGGTTACATGACTGTTTCATATTTAAAATCTGGTCATAGAGTGTGGTCAGTTTTTTCCTTTTGCTCTGTAATCTGTAGACACGTGCATAATTTTGTGGAAGGGGATGTGGTACAACTTTTCTTGTAGATGACTATAGTTGTTTCTCAAATTTGTTTTGGTAGTAACACCTGTGAAACGACTGTTGGCTTTAATTTATGACTGTGTTTCTCAACCACTGCACTACTGACATTTTGGGCTGGATAATTATTTTTGTGGGTGCTCTATTGTGCATTTCAGAATGTTTATAGTGGCTTCTTCTGACTGGAGGGCATGGTTTCTGCCTACTGAATGCCAGGAGCAATCCCCTCCACCCCAATTGTAACACCAGAAATATCTCCAGACGTTGTGAAATACTAGAGTGGTTTCTGTTGAGAACCGCTCTTTTATAGCATACTTTTCTAGTAATTTTTTTTATCCTAATTATTCTGTTTTTGGTGTTTACTGATTAACATTACTTTTTCATAGAAAGTAGTCCTTTTTTCTAATATTTTAAAGTCTTGTTTGAATAGTCATAACTTCCCTAACCATACCATACCTGCATGAAAGTCTACTATTTTCTTATACTATGTAATTTCTTGTTGCAAATGAAAAAAAATAGCAGAGTATAAGAAATATACTTATTTAGAAAGTGAGAAGATTAGCATACCATATAGGGGTTGATAGGAGATTCAGAATGAGTCTATATGAATAAAACAATTAGAACAGAATCTGGCACACAGTAAGCACTGTATGTTTGCTGTGAACACTGTTTTCTTATTACCACATTTATTAAATAGTTTTATTTAAACTCTTCATAGTCATTTTTGACATTGTCTTGACATTTATTACCAGTGCCTTTTTCTGTGTCTTCTCACGTATTTCCAGAGTGTATTATCTTTAGTTCTATCCAAATTGAGAGAAAATTAGTTTTGTATTTTATATGTGCTTCTTACTGAAAATTTTATTCCAAGCCATAAGTACATATTTGCTATTATAAATACATAATCATTTAATTTTATTGCTTTTTATAACTGATTCACAAAAGATTGTTTTACAACAATATGAATATAAGGTTGGCATGTCATAGCAGCTCATGCCTGTAATCTCAGCACTTTGGGAGGCAGAGGCAGATGGATCGCTTGAGCCCAGGAGTTAGAGATCAGCCTGGTCGCAACATAGCAAAACTGTTGTATCTACAAAGAAAAAAGTGAAAAAGAATGTAAGGTCATATTCCTTGGAATAATTACAAAATCTTGATTAAATTTGAATGTCTCCTTTTCTACTGATTTACAGTATATTAATAATGACCTAGAAAATATTATTTAAAAGCACTTAATGAGTTTACACCTGTGTACTAGAAGGGGCTGAGCAGTGTTAGGAAAGTAAGCATTCATCATAAGTGATGGTAGAGACTTTTATTTCCATCAAACCACACAATGAACAACAGCTCTCACATCCCTAAACAATAATACAGGATAGGACTAGTCAGCCACATTTTAAGTGGAATAACCTCACAGTTTATGTTTTTATATTCATTTGGTTAACAATTAAATACAAATTCTTTCTTTAAATAATTTTTATTTTTCAATAATTATGTGGTTACAGAAAAGAATATTTCAGTGAGAGTTCTGCTGCTGGTAACAGTATAAAAGGTATAATCTTGGACAGGAACCTTTGGGCAATAGACTAAACTTAAATTACACACATACACACACACACACACATAAAAATTGACACGTTATGCCATGAGTGTACATGACTTGTCTTTGGTAATTTTGGTTTGAATATTTTAGTCTTTTAGTTGACTACTTAAGTGAAGATATCATATTTTGGATTTCTTTGCTGTATAGGTCAGCATGATGGACCACTGCCCAGGCAGCATGCTGGATTATTGCCAGAATCTCTTATTTGGGCATATATTGTCCAACTAAGTTCTGCGTTGCGTACCATTCATACGGCAGGTTTGGCATGTCGAGTTATGGATCCAACAAAGATTCTGATAACTGGCAAAACAAGGTACTAGCATTCTGAGTTTTGGTTTTTATTGAGCATCTTACAGTACACAGCTTAGTAAACAAAACATGATGATTTGTTTTAATTCTGCCTTTTCGTATATTCCATCCAGAAGAACTTCTGTGACTTTGAATTCATTTGTAAGCTTTTTTTTTTTAAAAAAAAAAATGTTGAACTCTGAATCAAATACCTGGTTATTAACCAAAAACATTGGAAAAGGTCAGAGAAGTATATGTGTTAGAGTTAGGGGAATATCAAAATAATATCAATATCACTTTTCCTTTCTATATAGCACCATGGTTCACAAATTCTAGCATGAATCAGAATCACCTGGAGGACTTAAAAGACACAAATTGCTGGGCCATACTCCAGAGTTTTTCATTCATAAATCTGCACTGGGGACTAAGAATTTGCATTTTTAACAAGTTTCTAGATGTTGCTGTTGCTGCTTTTAAGTCAGATGCTTTGAGAACAACTGGTACAGTTATCAGTCTTGTCTTCACCTGAGTTTTGAGTTGCTGTAACTTTGAGATTGCCTTGGGCTGCATAGTATAAAGAGCTGAAGATCTGGTACCAGGTTACTTAAGTTTATATCCTGGCTTTGATAGTTACTATCAATATGCCATTGAACAAGTTACTTCTTCAAATTGTGTTTCGATAACCTTATTAAATGACATGTGTACTACTAACTCCATTCTCCTTATTTATGAGGTACCCCTCAAGGTTATTGAGAGATTTAAATGAGTCAATACATATCAAATGCTTAGAACAGTGCCTGGTACATCTTTTGCAAGTGTTAGAAAGCTAAATAGTTCTCCTTTATGAATAACTAATAAACAGCTTGGAATGGTGTAGAGGACACTGACCTGTTAGTCAAGAGATGTGAGTTATAGTTCTGGCTTCCTCAGTTTCTGACTTTTACAATTGTAGGTATATCACTTGATATCTCTGAGCCTTAATTTTCCCATATCTAAACTGGTGGTTGGTGAAGGTGGTGTGGGGTAGGGTGGAAGTTAAACTCAGTTCTGAGAACCTTCCTGACATTTTGGGAAATGTTACTTTTCCATGAATATGTAATTTTTAAAAAACTTATTTTAATTATTTTCTTTAAATTATCTGGTCCTTAAAGGTTGCGAGTAAATTGTGTTGGAGTTTTTGATGTTTTAACATTTGATAACAGTCAAAATAATAATCCGTTGGCATTAATGGCCCAGTACCAGGTGAGTAAGAATTAACATGGATATTTACTTGTTTTCCTTTTTTAAGACTTGTTTTCCTTTATTAAAGACAACTTTTGTTTAAAGTATTTCAGTGTTTTAAGCCTAGATTTCAGTTCATTTTGAGGTGGTCTCTACGCAGACTTTGAATGTGTATTTCCCCTTCCCTCTCCTCTCGCTCTTTTCTTCCTTTTCTTTCCCCTCTCTCTTTATTTCTTTCTCTCCCTTTTCCTTTTTTTTCTTTTTCATCTGTCTTACTCTATCACCTGGGCTGGAGTGCAGTCAGTTCACTGCAGCTTTTAAACTGGGCTCAAACAATCCTCCCGCCTCAACCTTCCACGTACCTGGGACTACAGATGTGCACTACTGTGCCTGGCTAAAATTTTTTTTATTTTTATTTTTTGTAGAGATGGAGACTCACTATGTTGCCCAGGCTGGTATTTCTTAACCAGTGTGATGAACTTAGTGTAGAGACCTTGTAGGTTGGAATAAACAGAATTCATGACAATGTCAGAGACTCTTTTGGAGTTTTCACTCTTGTTGCCCAGGCTGGGATTACAGGCATGCACCACCATGCCTGGCTAATTTTGTGTTTTTAATAAAAGTGGGGTTTCTCCATGTTGGTCAGGCTGGTCTCAAACTCCTGACCTCAGTTGATCCGCCCACCTTGGCCTCCCAAAGCACTAGGATTGCAGGCATGAGCCACCGGGCCTGGCTTCATGACAGTGTCAGACTGTTCAAAATGAAAATGTATTTATGTGATTTAGGAAATGTGTCCTAAGTATAGATAGATTAAAATAGATTAATCAAATAAATGGATTATATTAAATGATACCCTGCTTTTTCACTTCTTTAATTATACCTATTATTTTTACTTTTAGAACATTTGTTTGACTACCAGTCATAAAATTTTAGAAATGTTTTCAAAGGTTTGTTGTTGGATTGCCATTTTCTAAGTAATTTTTTTATTTAGTCAGAACCTATCACTCACTTCTTATACATTATTAGTATTTGATTATTGTCTGACTTCATTTTATTAGTGTTGATTTAGGCCCCATGATGTTCTTAGCTATTTTGCTGTTTCTCATTTCTTGAAATGATAATGTATTGAAGAATAAGAAGGTATTCCTTCAAGCATTAAAAGTAGTTGCTTTAAGCCTGGCACGGTGGCTCACGCATGTAATCTCAGCACTTAGGGAGGCCAAGGTGGGTGCATCACTTGAGGTCAGGAATGTGAGACCAGCCTGGCCAACACGGCGAAATCCCATCTCTACTAAAAGTACAAAAATGAACCGGATGTAGTGGTCCACCCAGTAATCCCAGCTACTGGGGAGGCTGAGGCAGGAGAATCACTTGAACCTGGGAGGCAGAGGTTGCCTTGAGCCGAGATCGTGTCACTGCGCTCCTGCCTGGGCAACAGGGCAGGACTTCGTCTCAATAAAATAAAATAAAATAAAATAAAATGAATAGTTGCTTTTGCCTTGATTACTCTGCAAGTAACAGAACTTAAATATGTTATTCAGTTTGTATTGGAATGCTTCACATTAGGATAGGCAGCTATGATTTTAAGACAATTTTAGTTATTTGTGCATAAGAAGTTTTTGGGTTTTTTGAACATTTATTAACTTACAAAGGTTTGCTCTAAGGCGGAATCTCTTAATTACATGGAGAAAAACCTTACCTTTCCATTGTTCTTCTCTAAGTTCAACTTATTTTGTTTAAAGTTTTGGAGGATTTTAATTCACTGGTAGAATTTCAGAACAAAAAGGATAAAATGAGAAGTAGAGTCTAATCAGTGTTTAGTATTTCAGTTCATGCATAAATTTCTTTTGCTGATAAACCACAGACAATACAGTCTCAAAGACTTGCAGGCACTCATTGCATTCAGTTGTTTGCAGATGTTTCACATCTTCCTTCCCCTCTGCTTGTGCCCACCTAACCTCAACAGCAGCCAGCCCGTCCTGGTTGATAGCTACATCTAGTGGGCAGTACAGGGAGGAATGTGATTCGTTCTTTTTTTTCCCCTAGCAGCAGCATTCTGTTCTTTTTCCTGGGCACATTTGCTCCTTCTTTCTTATCTAGAGAGGTTGTTTCTTAGCTACTGTCATTCTTATCTTCTGTCTTACACTTAGTGCCTAACTAGTCAGCTCTGATTAATTTTTCTTTATGAGCTTTATGCTTCCAAAAGTGACTGATTATTGACTGTTAAAATACTAGTGATCTACATACACTTGGATATACATCCAAGCAGATAATAAATTTTTGAAGGAAAGTTACACATTTTTAGAGCCAGTGCCATCATCTTCTAATGTAAGTATCTAGAAACCCCTGTCTGCATTAAAAACAAAAAGAAACCACACATACTCCTCAGTCTTTTCTCAGTAGGGTTCCTTTTCAGGTATGTTATGGGTTGTGTAGTTGCCTTGACAAACAAGACTTTTCATAAGAAAAAAAATACCTGAGTTCCAAACAACCAACTTTATGTAAGCATTTAGGGCAACTTATTAATATTTGTAAGTCAGGATCTGCTTTCATTCATAAAATCAGGCAACCTTCAATTAATTATCACCTCTCTATTTTTTTCAGCATCAAAGGATATATATCAGGCTTTCTTTCTTTTGGGGGTATATATGTGTAGCTGATTTTTTATATAGCTTATTATAGTAAGATATAGGAAAGAATTAAAGATAATCCCAAAAGGGGAGTATGATTTTACAGAGAAGAGGATACATGAGGAGTGCATTGTTTCTTGTAGTCTATTTTTCATAGTCTGTTTCAGACACGTGAATAGAGACTGACTTTGAGTAAAATGGACATAAGTAGAGCCATAGATAGAATCAGAGAAAGAAATCAAGAAATCAAGAATCAGGAAGAAACTGAAAATCAGTTGAGGGGCAAACCTCCTGAATTCAACAAATGGGGGGAAACCAGATGGAGGTAAGAAGCAAAATAACAAATGGAAAATTATTTAGCTGAGAAATAAGGAAAGGAGAGTTACTGAGCTTTATGGTGTTAAACTCTCAAGATTTTATTAACTTCTTTTGTTTAAAAAAATCTCTGATTTAATCTGTACTATGTCACACATGTACATTATTTGTAAAAGTGGATGTTCTCACCTTGAGTCAGCTTTAGAGAGGTGGTAGGATGTACGCAAAATCAGATGTTTTTATTTTTTAAACCCATCTGGTTCTTCAGCTCTCTTGGACCATTTTGGTTTTCTGTCTCGTAGTAGAGAATAATGGATATTCTGGGAGGGAGGCTTAATAATACAACATCAGTTCAGGGTGGAACCAAATTGAAAATTCTACTGCTTGAAGAGTTGGAAGACTTCAGGTGTTGGTACCTGCGGCTCAAACACGTGATAAATAGCAACAACCTTTGGTATGCTTTGCTGGATACTTTAAATTGAATCGCCCGTAGAAATTTATAGTTGGCATTTACATGCACTGATTTCTTTTGGCTGAGATTTCTGTAATTTCATGAATATAACTTGTAATGTTTTACTTGATCTAAAGTGTAATTGAGTGGAGTTCATCACAGTGTCCTCCAGCAAGCAGAAATGATGGCAACCGTAATTGTACTCCTTCCCATGCTAGCTTCCCTCCTGCTGTTCTAGGCTCCTGACTCTGTAACCACCAGTGAAGTCTAAGTTTTCGGGCATGAATCTTTGGATCTTTTCTAATAGATTTAAAGTAGTTTGTGTACCTAGTCAGTTTTTCTCCTTACCTCATGTTCAGTTCACACATGCTAGTTTTGGATAAATTTTTTAGTATAAACTTTTAAATGTTATTTTAGTCATGGAGTTTAACATCTTTTTACTCATTATTTGGGTAGGGTGTTGTTAAGGATAACCATATAATGCTAGAATTTCAGTAGTGATTGCCTTAAAGTTACAACCAAACCAGTGGTTCTCAATCCTGGCTGCATATCACAGTCATTTGTAGAAGCTTAGAAAAATACCAATATCTAGATTTTTACCCCAGACTAATTATACCAATATTGAGACAAGGGGATGGCTACTGGATGATTTTTGTTTTGTTTTTAAGCTTCTCAAGTGATGATAATGTATAGTTAGGCTTGAAAATTCCTTATGATAAACTAACACTCAGTAAATGAACATGTGTCTTAATAATTTAGATGAGTCATTTTTTTTTTTTTTAACGGAGTCTCGCTCTGTTGCCAGGCAGGAGTGTGGTGGCCCCATCTCTACTCACTGCAGCCTGCGCCTCCTGGGTTCAAGTGATTCTTTTGCCTCAGCCTCCCGAGTAGCTAGGACCACAGGCGTGTGCCACCACACCTGGTTAATTTTTGTATTTTTACTAGAGGCAGGGTTTCACCGTGTTAGCCAGGATGGCCTTGATCTCTTGACTTCGTGATCCACCCGCCTCAGCCTCCCAAAATGTTGGGATTACAGGCATAAGCCACCCCAACCCGGACGAGTTCTCAGATTTTAAAGATCTGCTGAAGTCTGTTGTAGAAATTACTTCAGGTGGTTTCATGTTAACTCTGAAGTACTCCATTCTCTAAGGCTTGTGGTTGTTAATAGGTTCCTACCAGTCAAGGCCACTTGGGATGACCATACTGTTTCCTGGAATTATAATAGGTGATAAAGGACTTAATTCAGCCAGCTGTCATTTGAAAATCCTTTTAGAAGGAAAGCCTCAGAGTGGTAAATGTTGAGTGAGGAGGTTTTAGGAAAGTAGGTGGTGATTCCAGAGCTCAAAGATCTGTTACAGTGTGAGTAAAAATAGTCTGTTTGGAAACAAAGATGGATGGGATGTCATTCATAGAGGTTTGCAGCATTTTTATGTTCTAAAGAATTTGCCCTAAAATTAGGTTAATGCTAATGTTTGTATAACTTCGGATAATTCTTCACATTCCTGTTATATTCTGGGAGTTACAGAAAATGAGAAAAGTATGTGTCTTAAGTTTCAGAGGTCATAGCAAAGCAAATGTATAGTAACTTTAAATTTCTTGTAATAGAGAAGAATATTAGCTCTATTTAAATAAGAAAAATCTAGAAAGAAAAACTTTTAAAAGCAGCAGTTTGTAGTTGGCATGTGAATTGCTTAAAGTTTCTTAGTGTGGACCTAGAATTATCTTCATCAGAATTACCTGGGTGCTGTAAAAATGCTGAACCATTTTCTGGACCCACCCAATGGGAATTTCTAGTGGAGAGGCTCAGAAGTCGTCTTTCTAATAAGTTCCAGGTTATTCTGAGGAACACCAATATTTGAGAACCCTGCCTGCAGCTTATTTGTAATAGTACTTTTTCCATTTAGGCAGTAGTATCAGTGTATTAAATGAGTACCTATGAGGCTGGGCGCGGTGGCTCACGTCTATAATCCCAGCACTATGGGAGGCTGAGGCGGGTGGATCACGAGGTCAGGAGTTCTAAGACCAGCCTTGCCAAGATGGTGAAATGCTATCTCTACTAAAAATACAAAATATTAGCCAGGTGTGGTGGTGCGTGCCTGTAATCCCAGCTACTCATGAGGCTGAGACAGGAGATTGCTTGAACCCAGGAGGTGGAGGTTGCAATGAGCTGAAATCACACCACTGTACTCCAACCTGGGCAACAGAGTGAGACTCCATCTCAAAAAAAAAAAAAACAGTACCTATGAAATGAAAAGTAAAAGTTATATTTATTCTTTCATGTCAGCAAGCAGATCTGATATCATTAGGAAAAGTTGTGTTGGCTTTGGCTTGCAACTCTTTGGCAGGAATTCAGCGAGAGAATTTACAGAAAGCCATGGAACTGGTGACAATCAACTATTCCTCTGACCTGAAGAATCTGATTTTGTAAGTTTTAATATATGATAAATTGTGTAGAATGATTATTTGCCATAAGACAGAGCTTTTTTGTTTGTTTGTTTTTAAGTGATTGTTTTGGTTCCCACTATTTAAAATCAAGCAAAACAGAAACTTTAGTTTTTTTAAATTTTTATTGCAAAGTAAATATTTCTTAGATAAATTGATAAACCAGTGTGTTTAAATTAGTTATTGATGTTTTAAACATTTGGTTAAAGGGCACCCAGTAGAAGTTTGTTGGTATCCACTAGCTACATATGACCTTTTAAATTGATATTAATGAAATTTAAAGTTAACTTCTTCAGTTACACTGGACACGTTTCAGGAGCTCAACAGCCACATGTAATTACTGGCTAACATAGTTGGACATAGAATATTTCCCTTATCTCGGAGTTCTGTTGGATAGTGCTGCTCTAGAGTGTGAAAGCCATCATGAATAAGCCTCAGGTGCAATCCAGTCATGTACTCTGGCCAAAATACCCATTCCGGAAGCGTGTGTGTGGAGACCTCCATGCTTACGCTTCAGCATTTTAAGATTCCAGAGAATCCTTGAATATCAATTTGAGATGAATTTGGCTTAAGAGAAAACTCATTGTGGACTACTGTCACCCCAGAAGGACTTCACCCTAAGATATAGCTACTATTGGGAGATCCCAGAGGGTGGGCAACCACAACCTTTATTACAGTTACGAGCTATAATAGAGAAGAGGTGCTAATCAACAGTCTCTTTTAGCTTACAGCTGCCCTTTCTGATCTTTCTGTGTAGCCCTGGATGATCCAGTTTCTTTTTGGACCAGCCCTGGGGTATGGAATTGGGGGATGGAGGGTGGGATTGCCCACCTGTTCTTTGTTACACTGGCATAAATGTCCTGCTTGTGACAGCACTGAAAGCCAGTGGTTGTCTGGATCCTATTCATAATCAAATTCAAATAAGATGATTTATCTTCTCAATAAAAATACTTGTTTTATATATGATCACAACAGTGATTCCTAGCCTTAGTTTGCAAATACCTAGGATGCCTCAAATAATTTCAGGTTATAATTTCTAAATTTTCCTTTTTAAAAAAGTGGGGATAGAGGACATAAAAATAACCAATTAGCCATGTGTTAATAATTATTGAAACTGGGTGATGATACATGGGGATTCATTATATTACTATTCTACTATTATAAATGTTCGAAATTTTCTTCAATAATAAAAGAATAAACAAAAAAGCCGTACTTTAATAATCACAAACTAAAATTTATGGAATAATTAAACCATGTATCAGGCCCTTTCAAACTGCTTGATGTGAATTAATTCTTTTAATTCTCCCAATAACCCTATAAATTAGGTGCCATTATTGTCCTATTTTAGAGATGACAAAACTGAACCATAGAGATAAAATAACTTGCCAAAGTCACATAGCCTATAACAACATTAAATATGATTAGCAGGGTACAAATATGTCCATAATTACAGATGAATTGCTAAGACATAGTTTATTCACATGGGTATAAATATTCATTTATCCAAAAAAGAATGACTACTATATGCCAAATGCAGGATACTTTGAGGTGAACAAAATTCCCATCTTCTGGAGCTTACACCCTAATGCGAAGAGTTAGTAAACATAAAAACCAGTGAGATATTTTCAGGTAGTGATAAGGCCTATGAAGAAAATAAGACAATTATAAGCAGAAGAGTGAAGGAATAGGAGGCTGCTTTCATGAGAAAGGGCAGAGAATGGCTTACCTATAGAATAAGCAGCAATAGATGATTGAGAATCTTTGTGTTCTAACAGGTAGCCCTTGAAGTATGTAGTATTTTCTGCCATTGTTGTAATGATAGAAGAAATTTAACTGGTTCCTTGTGATGTGTGTTACTCCATTTCTCAGAAATGATTATGTCATGATACCTTGTAAATTAAGCTGCAGAGCAGAGGATAGCTTCTTAAAAAGTTAGGCTCATTCAATTTAGCAAAATTGAAAACCCAGTTTTAGTTTTGAAAATTAATCTTTGAAGAGCAACAGGAAAAGCTCCCCACCCCACACCCACTCCTTTTTAGTCCTCTCAAAAAAGTTTGCAAAAATGCTTTCTTTTTCTTATTTTTGTTTTTTGAGATGGAGTTTTGCTCTGTTGCCCACGCTGGAGTGCAGCCGTGTTATCTCGGCTCACTGCAATCTCCACCTCCTGGTTTCAAGAGATTCTCCTGCCTCAGCCTCCTGAGCTGGGATTACAGGCACCCACCACCGTGCCTGATTTTTAGTAGAGATGGAGTTTCACCATGTTGGCCAGGCTGGACTTAAGCTCCTGACCTCAAGTGATCCACCTGTCTCAGCCTCCCAGAGTGCTGGGATTACAGGTGTGAACCCTGCACCCGACCTGTAACAATCTTCTGATCTAGCACTATTGTAAAGAAGGGTTTGGGAATGGAAATGGGTAAGTGTAACCTTACTTCACTTTTCTTTCTCATTTCCATAATAGTGAAAATGTAGAGAAGAGACATGTTTACTGCTTCTCCATTGGCTTTTAAAATTTTCCAGAGGAATGAAATATAATATTTAAGCTTTAAGAATGAACTTGACTTGCATGAATTAAAATGTTTTCAAAATTTTGTATGCTAAGATGATGGCAGCGGAAATAGCTGTGTGTTTGTGGGATATCTTGTTTTTTTAAACTGCGTGTTGGACATTCAAGTAATTCCTCTTTTATCTTGGATAGGTATTTATTGACTGACCAAAACAGGATGCGAAGTGTAAATGACATCATGCCCATGATTGGTGCTCGATTTTATACTCAATTGGATGCTGCTCAAATGAGAAATGATGTCATAGAGGAAGACCTTGCAAAGGTAAAGAGTGTAATTTTTTTTTTTTGAGACAGAATCTTGCTTTGTCACCCAGGCCGGAGTACAGTGGCACTATGTCGACTCACTGCAACCTCCGCCTCCTGGGTTCAAGTGATTCTCCTGCCTCAGCCTGCCAAATAGCTGGGAATTACAGGCACACACCACCATACCCAGCTAATTTTTATATTTTTAGTAGAGAAGGGGTTCACCATGTTGGCCAGGCTGGTCTCCAGCTCCTGAGCTCAAGTGATTCTCCTGCCTCGGCCTCACAGAGTACTGGCATTACAGGTGTGAGCCACCATGCCTGGCTAGTAAAGAGTGTAATTAAAAGAATGTACACATTGGTGTCACATGCCTGTAATCCCAGCTACTTGGGAGGCTGAGGCAGGAGAATTGCTTGAATCCGGGAGGCAGAGGTTGCTGTGAGCTGAGATTGTGCCATTGCACTCCAGCCTGGACAAGAGTGAAACTCTGTGTCAAAAAAAAAAAAAAAAAAAAAAGAATGTACACATAACTTGCATCTGTGTATATAAATAGATACAGAATAATAATTGTACTAAATATAATGCCTTATTTGCTAAGATTGCAGATTATTTTTTTTTTTTTGGCACTGAATGTTTGGTATTTTAATTTCTTATGTCCTTTGGACACTGTCTTTTCATGGCTTTGCTACAGTCATGTGACAGAAATCTTGGTTTTTCATGTGAGTTACTTTTCCAATTCATATAGACAGCTCCATAATCTTGAGTACTATTATGAAATGAAATGGACATGTTGTGTTTGTTTAAAAGTACAACCAATGCCAGGCGTGGTGGCTCATGCCTGTAATCCAAGCACTTTGGAGGCCAAGGCAGGGGCGGATCACCTGAGGTCAGGAGTTCAAGACCAGCCTGACCAACATGGTGAAACCCCGTCTTTATTAATAATAATTTTTTTAAAAAGTATAACCAAAAGATGGGGATGTTAGGATTTTTTGTTTAGAGGTAATATTGGTGCAGGTTACCAGTTTTTGTAAATTTTGGCTTTTATATTCAGTAATCTGGAACATTAACATTTTTTCTCTTTTTAAAATGTTTTATAGGAGGTTCAAAATGGAAGACTGTTTAGGCTCCTAGCAAAATTGGGAACGATCAATGAGAGGCCGGAGTAAGGATTTACAGTATTTTACAATATATTTTTAATCAAGAGCATTATTTTACATAATAAGCATAAGTATGCCTGGTTTTATTTGGAAAAAGAAAAATTCTCATGTGAAGTGACCTTAAGATTGTGTTATCTGTTAAGGTGCTATTTTTAGCCACAGCCCAGGTGTGGGGGTGTCCTTATGAATTTTACACACATATATACATACAGAAAATATGCTGTTAGAAATCTCTTGTGGTTTGCACATGAGGAAACATGATTAATACTACCTCTGCTTTATCTTCTTTTTGAGGAAAAAGTTTCATATCAGTTTACCCTGGTCAGTTTAGAGACTTGAGAAACGTCGAATTGTTCCATGCCTCTTACCTTCTTTCTATTAAAATACACTTTTGTTTGTTTTTTGAGACAGAGTTTCACTCTTGTTGCCCAGGCTGGAGTGTAGTGGCATGATCTTGGCTCACTACAACCTCCACCTCCTGGGTTCAAGTGATTCTCCTGCCTCAGTCTCCTGAGTAGCTGAGATTACAGGCATGTGCCACCATGCCTGGCTAATTTTGTATTTTTAGTAGAGACGGGTTTCTCCATGTTGGTCAGGCTGGTCTCGAACTCCTGACCTCAGGTGATCCGCCCGCCTCAGCCTCCCAAAGTGCTGGGATTACGGGCATGAGCCACAGTGCCTGGCCTAAAGTATACTTTTTATAGCTATCATATCAGTGACATTGGAAAGGCATCACCATTTTACACTATTTGTTATTTAGTTCCACCTCGTTTGTAAGTTAAAATTAACCATATATACATAAGTAGAGTTGATGTTTGTGCTATGTAACTGTCAAAGACAGGTAGAACAGAATTTGCAGTTATTATTATTTTTTACTTATACTTTAAGTTCTTGGGTACATGTGCAGATTGTGCAGGTTTATTACATAGGTATACACATGCCATGGTGGTTTGCTTCATCTATCACCCCATCATCTACATTAGGTATTTCTCCTAATGTTATCTCTCTCCAATCCCCTCACCCCCTGCTATCCCTCCCCCAGCCCCGCCACCCCCCAAAGGCCCCAATGTGTGATGTTCCCTTCCCTGTGTCCGTGTATTCTTAGTTTTCAGCACCCACTTATGAGTGAGAACATGCAGTGTTTGGTTTTCTGTTCTTGTGTCAGTTTGCTGAAAATGATGTTTTCCAGCTTCATCCATGTCCCTGCAAAAAACACATGAACTCATCCTATTTTATGGCTGCATAGTATTCCGTGGCCTATATGTGCCACATTTTCTTTATCCAGTCTATCTTTGGTGGGCATTTAGGTTGGTTCCAAGTCTTTGCTATTATAAACAGTGCCTCAGTAAACATAGGTGTGCATGTGTCTTTATAATAGAATGTTTTGTAATCCTTTGGGAATATACCCAGTAATGGAATTGCTGGGTCAAATGGTATTTCTATTTCTAGATCCTTGAGGAATCGCCACACTGTCTTTCACGATGGTTGACCTAATTTACACTCCCACCAACAGTATAAAAGCATTCCTGTTTCTCCACATCCTCTCCAGCGTCTGTTGTCTCCTGATTTTTTAATGATCGTAGTTCTAACTGTCGTGAGGTGGTATCTCAGTGTGGTTTTGATGTGCATTTCTGTAATGACCAATGTTGTTGAGCTTTTTTTTTTCATACGTTTGTTGGCTGCATAAATGTCTTCTTTTTGAAAAGTGTCTGTTCATATCCTTTGCTCACTTTTTGATGTTTTTTTTTTTTCTTGTAAATTTGTTTAAGTTCTTTGTAGATTCTGGTTATTAGTCCTTTGTCAGATGGGTAGATTGCAAACATTTTTTCCCATTCTGTTGGTTGCCAGTTCACTCTAAGGATAGTTTCTTCTGCTGTACAGAAGCTCTTAAGTTTAATTAGATCCCATTTGTCTATTTTGGCTTTTGTTGCCATTGCTTTTGGTGTTTTAGTCATGAAGTCCTTGCCTGTGCCTTTGTCCTGAATGGTAGCGCCTAGGTTTTCTTCTAGAGTTTTTATGGTGTTAGGTCTTATGTTTAAATGTTTAATCCATCTGGAGTTAATTTTTGTATAAGGTGTAAGGAAAGAATCCAGTTTTAGCTTTCTGCATATGGCTAGCCAGTTTTCCCAACACCATTTATTAAATAGGGAATCCTTTCCCCATTGCTTG
>CAUYLG010003903.1:0-12941 GCA_963573385.1 Cacajao melanocephalus
TCTTAGTTTTCCTTTGGCGGACGCCCCTTCCCCGCACAGCTGGACCTTCCCCGTTCAGCTGTGCTTACTGTGAAACTCTCAGTCCTCAGCGCTTCCAATTGCTGTTCTCCTTGTGGGGACGGGACCAGCCGAGCCGGAGTCGCCCCGTATACTCCGCGCCGAGAAGCGCCGTGCTGGGGCACCGGCAAAATAGCCGCGCAGGCCAAAAAAGTCGCGCTGGCGACCCGTGTGGCTCCTCCACCGGGAATCTGCTAGTCTGTGGGCAACAAAAATTCGTCTGAAAGTGCGGCGTCCACTCGCTCTCTGCGCTTTCACTGGGAGCTACAATCCTGAGCTGTTGTTAATCGGCCATCTTGGATCTCTCTGTTTTTGTATTTTTAGTAGAGACGGGGTTTTCACCATGTTGGTCAGGCTGGTCTTGAACTCTTGACCTCGTGATCCGCCTACTTCGGCCTCCCAAAGTGCTGGGATTACAGGCGTGAGCCACCGCACCTGGCCAAGATTTCTTTTTTCAATTATCATGAATAAGACAAACAGTCATGAGTAAATACTTTATTATGGTTATAATTTTAAGTAGTGGTAAAAGAAAGTCTTTGAAAGCCCAATCTTTCAGCTTAAAGTGCACAGTAATTATACTAATGTATAACGATGTACAAATGCCTCTACTGAAATTTAATATCTTCCCCCTACCCATAGGATATTCCAAAATAACCTCTTTACCTAATTCTAACCACACAGAGAAACAGGTAGCAAAGTATTATCCCCACGGTACAGACGGCCAAACTGAGGCCACAAGGTTAAGTGATTTATCAAAGCCACAAAGAAAGCCAATATCGGAGAGGGGATTCGTTTTAAGAAACCACATACCTCTACCTTTACTGCAAATAGGGAAGTGGTTAGAACAACATAAAGAAAGCCCATAGCTCTTAATGGGAAAGCTTTACCTAGAGAATCTTGCATAGGTTTTCTTTGGTTGCAAGGCCATGGTTTTTCCACAACTTGGACATTTCTTACAAGGAAGTACAGCATGAACTATCACACATTTATTACCCTAGGCTCTTCTAAAGAAATGAAAACTCATCAGGTCAGGGAGGGGATAAATGTCTTTTGGATGCATTTATACGCAGTTTGACTACTGTTATTCATTCAACCAATGTTTGAGCATAAAACACACTGAGTGAGGCACAACAAAGAGGGCAGAATGTCTAAGTTAGAGATCCTTCCCTTTGGAGGTTCTCCTCTAGGAGGGTGGCGAGACAGATTAACTAACAAGGCCCGGTGAAGTTGGTGGAGTCAATGTGTAGGCATGAAAGGCAGCAGGAGCTTGAGTATGAGATGATGGCAAGCTGGGTAGAAGAGAGAAGGTTTCCCTTTGAAAGCAGTGCTTGAGCTGATCTGGGGGATGTGGGTAGAATGTTGCTGGATATAGGCAGTAGGGACAGCATGATACTTTCAAAGCCTGGATGAAAAAGGATTATTTAATTGTATGACCTGCATGCATACTGTACTTCCAGGCAATGTGCTAATGACTACAAATACGTGATTTCCTTTGCTCCTTACATAATACAATTCTTTTGAGTTAGAGATGATGATCTCCAACTTAGCGATGAGAAACCTTTGGTTCAGAGAGAAAAGCAATGTGCCAAGTAGTGGACAGAGATTCAAACACCAGCCCATCTGACCCCTTGAGTTTTTGTGTGAACCACTGTCACAGGCTGAATGTCTATGGCCTTCTAGGATCCATATCTTGAAATCCTAAACCCCAATGTGATGGTAATCGGTAGGAGGGCCTTAGGGAGGTGATTAGATCACAGGGTAGGGTCCTCATGAATAGGATTAGTGCCTTTATGAAAGAGACTCTAGAGAGCACTCCTGCCCCTTCTGCCATGTGAGGACACAGCAAGAAGACGCCATCTATGTACCAGGAAGTGGACCCTCAGCAGACACAGAAGCTGCCAGTGTCTTGATCTTGGACTTCTGGCCTCTAGAACTGTGAGCAATAGATTTCTGTTGTTTATAGGCCACCCAGTCTACGGTGTTCTGTTCTGACAGTCAAAACAGACAAAGACAACCGCTGTGCTAGGCTACCTCCCTTCAAGGCCCTGTGCTTCTACTTTTGCTTTACAATCTTAAGAGAGAGGTTTTCTTTGTAAAAGGTGGCCGTGAAATTTCCAAAAGTAGCTTCTGTTTACAGTCAAAAGTAAGGCCCTTGTGTTTTTAGTGAGGTGATCTTGATTTGCTGTAGCTCTGTAAAATCCCACCTCCATTCTGAGCATGGATGTGTGTTGGACAGTTACTGCTTACTAACTGGTGCTAGTCTAGCTGAGGCATTCCTGTGGGAAATGCCAGGGAAGGCAGTAGAAGCCTCACAACCTAGTGCTGGCCAGAAAGCAATATATGGCCTCCTCCTCCCTGCCACATGCCCTAGGTACCTGATAAAGGACACGGTCTTTTCTTCAAGGCCTTTTTAAAGTTTGATTCTCTGGATTCTCTAATAATTTACCATTTTGGGTTGTGGCAAGTTTGCAGAATAAAAGGAGTGTCACAGGTTGAAATCTCCTTTATGCGCACATGTGACACCAATTCTCCACTGACTCCCACAGTTATACTCCAATTTTGGCCTCATTTTCCTAAAACACCAAATCTTACTCCCAAAGGTGATATCATTCCAAGAATTAGTTCAGAGAAAAATGAAGGGAATACAGTGTACCCATAGCAAATACGCCTTAAATAATGAGAGGTGGAACTCCAACCTTTAAAAAATAGCCAGAAAAATGCCTTACATTAGCCTATCTCAACTCTTCTGATTGTTACCAGAAAGAGGCAACTGAAGTTGAATCTCAACTACTCCAATTCCCTTCACCAGACCACTAAGCCAGGTGGGGCGGAGTAAGAACAGCTACCTGAGTAGACTTCCCTGAAAGGAGAGGCAAGGATGCTGGGAGCCATCTTGAATTCTGGTAAAAACAAAGAATCTTTAGTATTCCATAATTCTTACACTAAGCATCTTTCTCTTTTCCTCAAATGCAATTTTATGAATGAATATGAATAGATTGCAACTCGTTATGCTGTGAGCTAAGGAGGTCTGCCCTGGTTTAACCCAGCGTGGGTTATTTTAGCAAATGTGCTTAGTCATCTAGCATGAAGAAGCTCTCAACCTGTACTCCTGGGGAAGTGCTCGTGATAATAATTTCTAGAACTACAGTTTTAGGGCAAGACTCTTCATATTTACTGACTAAATGATAATATATACAGACTACATTATGCTCTTCAAGGAATCTCCACAAATACTGTTTTATGGTTGTTTCCGTAAAAGAATACAAGATTGGGAAGAAAGGGTCATTCATTAGTAGTATTGAATGAAAGGGACATTCATTAGTAGTATTGAATACAGTACAACCCACTGTATTGATGAGGACATTAAAAAACCCAGAAGGTGAGTAGGAAGGAAAAGAGGCAGCCTACTCAGCTCTCCTGATGGCTGGCGTACGGTTCTTCTCAGTTCTTACTGACTTGCCACACCACAAATCTGTCCTTTGCTTGGGATGGCCCTCCATTTATCTAAGCATCTTTTAAGATTTGACTTCAATGTTATTTATACTTTGATGTCTCTGTTTTTTTTTTCTTTGGACACAGTGTCATGCTCTATTGCCCAGGCTAGAGTGCAGTGGCACCATCTTGGCTCACTGCAGTCTCTGCCTCCTGGGTTCAAGGAATTCTCCTGCCTCATGAAGGTAGCTGGGATTTTCAGGCATGTGCCACCATGCCCAGCTAATTTTTTTGTATTTTTAGTAGAGATGGGGTTTCACCATGTTGGCCAGGCTGGTCTCAAACTCCTGACCTCAAGTGATCTGCCTGTCTCGGCCTCCCAAAGTGCTGGGATTAGAGGCGTGAGCCACCATACCCGGCCTGAAGTCACTTTATTTGATACAAGGTGATAAGTAATAGCACATTCCAAATCAGGTTTTTTTTTTTTTTTTTTTTTTTGAGACATCGTCTGCTGTGTCCGCAGGCTGGAGTACAGTGGCTCATGGAACCTCTGCCTCCTGGACTCGTCATCCTCCCACCGCAACCTCCTGAGTAGCTGGGACTACAGGTACTTGCCACCATGCCTGGATAATTTTTGTATTTTTTTCTAGACAGGGTCTTGCCATGTGGCCCAGGCTGGTCTTGAATTCCTGAGCTCAAGTGATCTACCTGCCTTAGCCTCAGAAAATGCTAGGATTACAGGCATCAGCTACAGTGCCCAGCCCATCATCTTTTACTTGCTTATTTCCTTGTGCCTCTCTTCTGCAGTAGATCACACGCTCTGTGAGGACAGGAACCAGTGTCTATACAGGCACTCAGCAAATCCTTGTTTAGAGTGCATGAACTTCCATGGTCCCCCCAACACTGAACGCCGGCAGAAACTTTTAACATTCAGTTAGCATTTAGAATATGTTAACCTCACCACAGAAAGATGAGAAACAACACATGCCTCATCTCCTTGAGGCCATAAATATTCTGACTAAAAGGGCTTCATAGCTCTGATCCCCCAGTACAGTTTATATGCTCAATGAATGTTAACTATGAGAATAATGCCTTAATACTATTGAATAAGCCTCATTCTGGAACCTTATAATCTAATTCTGATTCAGGTTTTCAAATTATATATAGATAGTAAGCCACTCTAATTATACCACACATACACACAAATGAAATAATAAGGGATCTTGAGAAAGTTCTACCGATGATTACAAGATGTTTAAAGATGAAGAAAGTAAGTTTCATAATTATAAAGAAGTTGCTTCCCGCGGTAGTCAAAATGCTCACTTGCTTCAATGTGATTTCTATGTGTGCACTGGACAGCCCGCTCACCCGCCATATTTCCCTGAGATGCACACAGAGCATATTCATAAAGGGATTCAGATTTGTGGGACTAACACTGAGATTAATGCAAGAAATATCAGTTTCCCCAGGCGTATGTCAAACCAGACAAGAGATCATAACTTTCTGGGATGTTTTATGATACCAGCTGGTGGATCATAGACCTACCTGAAAGAAAATCTGATAAAGGAAGGCAAACGTGGTTACAATTATTCATACTCCTACTGTGGGAGTTTCATAAACAAAATAATAAATATTTTTATCTTGCAATAAGATCAAGTTAAGTGATTTGCTGACATTCTCTTGAGGTTTAAGCCTTGTCTTTAATGTGAAATACAAATCATATTTCTTGTGGACACATTTTACTAATAAACTTAAAAGCATATGAGACAAAAATAATGAAAACACTGCAATGAAAACCAGACAAACTATCTACCACTTCAAAAGGAGTGAATGAAGACCGCTCGTCAACACCCTGATGCAAACAACCTCAACACAAAATGCCACATATTGAAATCATGTTTTATGGAAAGAGAATCAGCAGGGATGAGAGAATGAAAAAAAGCTACTACTTGAAAACAGGTAATTGACCACATGTAAATATATATATATACACACACTCTCTCTCTTTCTCTCTCTCTCACACACACACACACACACACACACACACCCCTTGTAGAACAGATCTGATTTTGGTTCAATTCAATTTACTTCTCATCTCTCTGCAAAAATTTCACTGGCAAACAAACAGGTTTGGTCCCTTTTTGCCTTAGGAAGGGACAACATATTTGAGGCCAAATCTCTTTGGTTTCTAAAATTCCAAGGCTGCCCCTAAGAATAAGAAATTGGAACATTCACTGCCTCAGGATCATTGAGGGGGAGTCCTCACTGTCTCTCATTTTGCTACTTGGGTCCAAAGGCCATGACAGAAGCACAACCAAGGGTCTCTGTGGAGCAGCTCACCTCTAGGTCCCGTAATGACAGGTCGGTGATGCTGTGTGAATGCCGTTCCCAAGGAGGAGGTCTGTGAAGGGGAGGGGCTGCTGAAACCAGACTTCTCCGACTTCTTCAGTGTGGTTGGAGATGGCATTCCTGGGAAGAAGGATCAACTGGTAAGTACACTTTAATTCATGCAACAAAGGTTTGTGCAACCTAAAAGATAACATTGAAAGAATTAAAAACAAACCAAAAAAGGAATCCACCTCTGAAGGCAAAAGATGCTTTAACTGCTTTGCATTATTTGTCACAGCAACAGAGGTGACAGAATAGTCCCCTGATAAGTCGGTCTGTATTTGATTTCATTTTATTTCACTTAATCACAGTCCCTTTTGCATTGATTGATCTTCTCTAATAATGCAGGGTTCAACTTTTCCAGTGTTCCCTAAAAGTTGTTGTTTATGTCTGTGACCTCTGGGACCCCCAAGAAGAAGACCATCTGTGCTCATGAAGACTTCAGATGCAATCATTTCATCTTGTTGGTTACCTTGCTTTAACACCAAATTACTCTCTTCATATATTCTAGCTGTTTTAACGTAAGAATACCCTCAGCAATGGCAACTTTGTTGTTCATTCAATGAATAGAAAAAAAGAAAAAAGAAAAGTAAAAAAATGTTAAATGCCCTACAATTGGGGATTGGTTAAATAAGTATGGTAAAAACAATGTAAACAGTATAAGAGTAATGGTGTGGCAAAGCATTTCTAATACCATGTTAACTGAAAAAGGCAATTACAAAATAGGATGTTATGACGCCATTGAAAAGGGTATTTCTATGCACAGAGAAAGAACTGGAAGGCGATACGCATAAACTATAACAGGAGTTCTCACTCTGTGTTGAATTTGGGTGATTTTCATTGCCTTCATTTTGCTTACTTGTCTTTTCTATGATGAACATATATTGCTTTCATGTTAATACAATAAAAGCTTGTTTTTAAAAATAGTATTTTTACTATTGTGTCTAAAATTTTTACAGCAGTTCCAGCATAGAAAATGCTTTGGGAAGAAAATAATGGAGGAAGAGTTCCTCGTAATTACTGGATTTGTAATATTCTCAGCAACCACGCTGACACACCCAACTGGAGGCATCCTATCAGTTTGGTAGGGTGCCAATTAAAACAACGAAAATTTGGATATAAAAATAAGAGAAGTGACTCCTAGTCTCTACATGAGGAGACACATTTGGGCTCTCTTAAGGTTGTAGCACAAAACTTGTCTGCACTGATGTTAAAAGAACGAAAATCCATTTTACTTATACATGTTTACATGTACTGTGTTCTGCCCATGACCAGAGAATTATTTGGGTGAACTGGAAAAGTAAGCAATAAAAATCATAATGATATTAACATGTAACTGTTAGTGAGTACCATGCACTGTGCCAAGCACTTAATAGGTATAGATCTGTCCAGAAATTTAGTTAGTTTGGCCTGTATCTAAATATGTCCTTGTTATTTCTGATCACAGATTTCCTTAATGCAATTCTACAACATGACCTTTGAGAGTGACTCAGATTTGATAAGGACAGAGTCCTTGTCTGCTTTGTTCTCCGCTATGTCCAAGACATTCAAGGGTCTGAAACACCCAAATGGTCTGAAAAGATATTTAAAGTACTTGTGCAGTTCTCAGCGTTACCTGTAGCTTACATTTAGATTCTTAAACACGGCAAGGCTTAGAGTTTTGACACCAATAAAGAAACAAATTGCAAATTGGTAAACACTTTTGCATAGTCAGATGTAAGTACAATATGGAGTGGTATGCGATTTCATACTAATTTGACAAATTTGAATCAGATCCTTTCTAGATCAATGTCCATGTGATTTGAATTAAAAATGAAGTCACTAAGTCAAGTGACTTATTATATTAGTTACATTTGTTGCTTGCTGAATCAGTAACCAGTCACACCATACCAAGCTTCTAACGTAGGATGCACTGAGATGTTGGGTGAACATTCACTGCAAGTAACCTCATCTAAGGTATCATCATGTAATTACATGAAGGAGGAGATTTCAAATAAAAAAATTAAAGAAATAAAAAGCTACCAAAATGTAAACAAATCTCCCAACTCAGTTAAACCTTTCTCTGCAGACCAATTTATAAGCTGCCGACCATTCCACTGATTTAAATTTAGACAAATGCCTGAACTGTGTGTCATAAAGCAGAATCAGAACAGATAATAAAACAAAAAATCAAAACTTTAAAGATGGTAGATTTTTTTTTTTTCAGACAAGGGAATCATTGATGAAATCCAGGATCTTAACTAATCTTGATGACAGTAAATGGTTGGACTCAAGAAAAAGTTATGATTTCTTTGAAAAATTCATTGTTTTCTAATCCATGCCATTCTAAATACTGCAGAAATGTTGACATGACTGAAATCCACTATTTATGCTTCTAAAAGGAATTGTAAGTAAAATTTGGTCAATAGAAGTATCAAGAATGACCAAGTTAGTAAATGAGTTCAAAAACAGCAAAATGTAAATCTTCTTTGCAAGGGTTAAAGAGAGAAGAAATACTGTTGGTATGTAGCAACAACCAGCCAAACTATGTATAATCTTCTAAATTTATCACAGTCAAGTAATATGAACCCTAAGGCTGTCATGAATCTCAAAATTACTTTGTGTTTTCAATTTTTAAAGACTCATATTGAGCACATTCCCTTATAATATACTTTAATATTTTCTCCACATGCATAATGTATGTTTGGGTTAATTTGCTTTGTATACTTAATTGACCAGATGAAATTCCAAAATGCTGGTAAACTGCTCTATGTTAAAAGCTAGAGAATGTTAATCTTGGCTTTTATTTTTGAAATCAAATTTGGTTCTGTACATTACTTTAAAAATAAACTCCTTTTTAAAATCTCTTTTGCCAATTATTTATGCACAACTGTTACAAAATTACTGTATAGATTAATGACTGATTGCCTTTCTTTTAATGAATTAGAACTTTAATTTCAATGTATTTTCTAGCAGTATCAGATTTCTTAAAAAAAGATTACAGATGAAGTAATCCTACCCCCTTTCTGGAGCAAATGAAATGTTACTTCACAGTTCAATACAAAAAAAAAAAAAATAAAGCATTTTGTAGAATGAGAAGCAGAAATATAGCATAATGTTTTGTTTCAATGGGACATTTCATCCTTTTGATTGGTATAAAGAACCCAATGATAGTACGCAGAGTTGGAGATACATTTCAAGAAGGCCTTTGGCCTGTCACTGGTTTTCTGAATATCCAGAATTTTTGGATTTTGAATTTCCCTCTAGTCTGCCATTTTTCCAGGCTAGGTGAGTCATTCCAAATTGTATTCAGCAGACAAGGGAAAACATATATGGGATTCTAGTCATATAGTGGCTTTGATCTTTGGAGGCACTTGTAAGTGTAAAGTTCAACAAGAAAACCTCAAAAATACAGGCCAAATGCAGTATTCACAAAGATTCCTTCAAATTCAATGTTAGTATTTGTGGTAGTCAGGCTGGGCTGGTGGCTCATGCCTATAATCTCAGCACTGTGGGAGGCTGAGGCAGGAGGATTGCTTCAGGCCAGGAGTTTGAGAGCAGCCTGGGCAATATAGTGAGACTTTGTCTCCACACAAAAAAATTATTTTTTTCAAAGTCAGCTGAGTGTGGTGGCATATGCCTGCAGTCCCAGCTACTCAGGAGGCTGAGGCAGGAGGATCGTGTGAACCCAGGGGTTTGTGAGCTATAATACCACTGCACTCCTGCCTGGGCAACAGAGAGAGACCTTATCTCAAAAAAAAATTTTGGTATTCAGAATTCTAAAATGGCTTCCTAGTTCCCAGCCTTGTTTAATGATGCCTTATATAATCCTCTCCCCTGCATGTGTGAGGTACTAGTGAATATGATAAATGAGATTCTTGTGAACAGGTTATATTATACCACAAAGGTGATCATATTGATTAGGTTATGTTATATTGCAAAAGACTTCTGCAGATATAATTAAGGTCCCCAATCAGGTGAGTTTGAGTTAAGAAAAAAAAAATCTATTATCCTTGGTGGGCCTGCCCTAACCAGGTGAGCCCTGTAGAAAAGGAACTAGAAGTCTGAGAGAGATTCTTCTTCAGGCTTTGAAGAAGTTAGCTGCCATATTGTGAAAGGGCCTGTGACAGTGACATGGCAAGGAACTGCAGGGGCCTCCAGGAGCTGAGTAGGACCCCTCGCTGACAGTTAGCTTCCAGAAAGCAGGGACCTTAGTCCCAAATCCACAAGCAACTGACATCTGCCAACAATCATGAGAACCTGTACCAGGCCCTTGAGCTCCAGAAGGAATAGAGTCTGAAGAACATTTTCACTGCAGCCTTGTATGACCCAAGCAGAGGATCCAGTTCAGCTGGGCCCAGGCTCCTGACCCATGGAAACTATGAGATAATATTAATAATTCTGTGTTGTTTCCAGTTGCTAACTCCGTGAAAATCTGTTCTGCAGCAACGGAAAACACACGATATTCAAATATAAGACTACTGCAATGCTAGCCATGTGTGCATTAAAGATGTTTACTGTACAATAATTACTCTCTACAATTCTGAACGTTTCCCTTACTTTTACCTAATCCATCCTAGGTTGTGACGTCTTCCAGTAGCCTAGACTCACCCAGAGAAAATGGTAAGATGTGTTCTTAGAAAAGGAGCTAGAAAGTGGTAATTTCCAAGGACATAAACACTTTGGAAAATTTCTGCTTCTCCTGATTCTTTCAAGAAATATCAATAACAAAATCAGATTGAGTGACGTGAAAAAAAACCTCAAAACAAATTCTGGGGATCTCCCCTAAGAGATTAAGGTTTGTTTTAGGTAATTTTTCCTTTTTTCCTTTCTTTTTTGAGACAGAGTTTTGCTCTTGTCACCCAGGCTGGAGTGCAATGGCATGATCTCGGCTCACTGCAACCTCTGCCTCCTGGGTTGAAATGATTCACCTGCCTCAGCCTCCTGAATCAGCTGGGATGACAGGTGCCCGCCACCACACCCAGCTAATTTTTTTTTTGTATTTTTAGCTGAGATGGGGTTTCGCCATGTTGGCCAGGCTTATCTCGAACTCTTGACCTCAGGTGATCCACCTGTGTCAGCCTCCCAAAGTGCTGGGATTACAGGCGTGAGCCACCATGCCCAGCCTGTTTTAGGCAATTTTTCCACTGCAATTTGATATTACATAAAATAAAAAGAAGAAAGAGGGAAATAAATTACAATTAATTTCACCTCTCCCCTATCCCCGAGTTATAATATTTTTCAAATACTTTGACCAAGAACGCTATAGTGACAGTAGTAAGGAAACACTACAGAAATCATCAGGAAGTACAATGCTGTTTTTTCTCTTAGGAATCTTCTTAAAGGGGATATTTTTAGGAGTCAAAGGAGCTGCAATATTAACAGGAATGGAAGAGAAGGGATCACCATCAACTATAATTATTCCAGTGACAACTGAACAACGTGCTGGATTTTTCAAAAGGAAACTATAACTTGTCAGTGTTCGTGCCTACTTTGTTAGAGGACCTATCCAAAAATTCATTCTCCTGTGAAAATTATCCTTAGTAAGTGCTGCTCAGGACAGCAGGACCTTATTTTGTCTGTCGCAGGAGTTTGGGAGATATAACTCAAGTTGTTAGAGAAGATTTAACTGGTGGATGTTCCTTTCTTCAAAGTGACAAAATCAAGAATAGATAGTTTCAATAATGTTCCTTTACAGTCACAAACGGAGAGAAACTCTGAAAGCAAGCAACCTCAGCACTTTAGTTTTTAAATCCAATATAATAAGCAGGTTAGAAAGGACCCCAAAATGTTGTAAGTTTGATTGTTCACGACTTGGATAGTGTCCTGTTCATTGTCGCATCTAATTCCCAACAACCTATTTTTATAACTGTTATTACCGGAACAACTATTACACCCAACTTAAAGGCTAAAAGGCGACTGGAAGCCTTCATCCGTTGAGTGGCCTCAAGAGAGCCAGGAGGCAGCTAGAGAGATTAAATCCATGCATATCAATCACTTTCAAAAACCAGGATGAAAATAATGAAAGCTACAAATCATGGAGTACCCACTATGTGCCATGCACTTACAGAGATCTCAAATCCTTACATTTTCTCTTTTCCTTTCTTTTTTTTTTTGAGATGGAGTCTCAGTCTGTTACCCAGGCTGGAATGCAGTGGTGGGCTCTTGGCTCACTGCAACCTCTGCCTCCCAGGGTCAAGTGATTCTCCTGCCTCAGCCTCCTGAGTAGCTGGGACTATAGGCATGCGCCACCATGGCCAGCTAATTTTTTGTATTTTTTAAAGTAGAGACGGAGTTTCACCATGTTGGCCAGGCTGGTCTCGAACTCCTGACCTCAGGTGATCCACCCGTCTTGGCCTCCCAAAGTGCTGGGATGACAAGTGTGAGCCATTGCGCCCGACCCCAAATTCTAACATTTTCATCTCAGATAGGTAGATATTATTATCCTATCTACCAATAACTTAATGTTACAGAAATCAGATATGAAGCGATGTTAAGCAATTTGTCTAAGATCATACAGCTATTAGATGCTACTGCAGGTCCAGGTCTCTCTGGTTCTAAAGTGCATTTTTTAAAAGTCTCATGTAGTTTCCCTAGTATACTACAAAAACATTGTCCTATTTAAGTCAATAAGGTATATTTATAGTTGAAGTTTTAAATTTGGTTATCCAAAGGGAAAAAAAAAAATCAAAGGAAGGGTATCTCAGATACAAAAGTGTATGCAAAAAAAAACCCCTCTGAAGTATACCAGGAATCATCTGTCTTATATATCAAAGTTTTTTCTTGGCCTTAGTAGGGATCAGTTAGGATTTTATCAAATACAGACTGAATGAATTATCAGCAATGCTAACACCGAACCTCCACAAAATAAATATCACACAGATTTAGAAGACGATAATGACCAGAGATGTTCATTTGCAAGGGTATATACACGTTTTATATTTACAATTGGCCTCTTGCCTATTCAACAAGGTGCTTCTTCAATAAAGCCTCCTGCAAACCATGTTACATCTCTCTCTGTAACAAGAAAGGACAAAAATTCTCCTCTTAAGGCCTGTTGATAGTGTCCAAGCCTAGAGTATATA